>JARFJB010002286.1:387500-425000 GCA_036346205.1 Vesta saturnalis | reverse complement strand
GTAATCAATATAACCATCGCGAAACACCTAGAGTGAGATCGTTTGTAAATAAATTAGATCGTACGTAAATTATCCAATATTTACCAATAGTTAATATAACTATGACCTGGTGTATATTACGATTTACCTTAAAACTATTAAATTCAGTTTAGAACAGTTTTAATATCAAGCATTTTGTTCCCTTGATTAATTGTATATAATTAAATTTAGTATCGAAATCCGTAATTAATTCCGTTAGATAAAGAATCTAATTGCCTAATCAAACCGGTTCTAAATTAAAGAAAGACAGTCCCGTGATCTCGCATTTGCATACGCGCATTTCGCGTGTATTATTTCCTGGGAGTACGACATACTCGCTTCAGCGCTCCAGAGTTACTGAAGGATAAGCACGATATTGATTTTCTCAGTCCCCGAAACGATTCAAGTTCATTGCGCTGGCGCCTCCGACCCAAAACGGTATCGAGATTGCTAGTTGCAACTGCACCCGCTTCTGTAAATACAGGACCGTAATATGAACATTACATGCTAAGTAAGTAGTAAGTTAAGATAATATACATATTTATATTTCCAGAAACGATTACGCACCTAGGAAGCCGCCCCCAGGAGAACGAGTCCGTAGCCGTCAAACCCCAGAATAAAATACATTTGTTGTGTCGTTCATTAATATATTACTTTGTTAAATTTATTCAATATACGTTTTAAAACGCTTTAAGATATTTATTTAAGGTGACAGTGTTGGCCCACTCGTTAATACGAACCACACCCCGTTTATAATAAATTATAAACACGATTGAGCAAAGCCGAGGCAAAATAAAACCGCGTTGGGTTACCAAAACCAGAAGGGGGTGCATTACACACCACACACACGCGCGCGCGCACACACACGTACGCACGCACGCTCGCGCACACACGGACGGATGTAGGTTGTAAGGAAAAGATGTATAATACTTATGGTTTCCTCAGTAGGTGATCAGAATGCCATAAGGAATACCAGCAACTGTGATTTAGAAAGATTGTAAATAAACTATTTTCCGTTTGTGCAGCACTAGAACTTAGATCTAGTTTTAACGATGTAAAGACATCTTTATTAAAACTCCATTTTTATGTGATTTCGACCACCTATAGTCATAAACATATTTAAAGAAAACGACATATTATACGTCCTTATAAGTGCTTATAAAAGCATTGTAATTTGTTAAAGTTACGTCAATAATTGTTAAAATGTCAACCATCATCCAAAATACACTTTCGGTTCTTTTCCTGAAAAGTCTTTCGGATTCCGTATTATTCCACATTTGTTGCTGTATTTCACTAACGGGTCATTCCGTGAAAATTTGCTCAGTATAGGTTGCCACATATTTTTCAAAAATTTGGAAACATATGTATTTTGTTTTACATCACAAGCAAGAGGCCAACATTTACTTTTAATTTTTTGACATAATACTCATTTACAGGGTGATACAAAAATATTAAAATTTACATATTTTGTTATTAATTTTTTTTTGTAGTAGACATTTATACTTCAGCAAATAGGAATATTAAAATGATTAAATGGTATTATTTAGGACCTGTTCCGTACTTTTTAAATAAAACTGCTTATTATAGATCATAATTACTACAGGGTGCGCAACGAACATTTTCGTTTAATAACAGTCTTAATCATGGCGTTAGAGCACCCTGTATTGTTCAAAATTGTGAAAATTAATTTAATTTGCTTATAACCATGTGTTAACTTTTAGAAAACAGCAAAAATAATATTGAAGTGGTTAACTACTCCTTAAAATAATTTATTGATTAACATGATGTTACTAAAAAAATTAAAAATAAATAAACTTTGATCCCCTGTATATAAAAAAGAGATTGTTTTATTTCCTTGAATTTTTGTCAACTACCCTGTAGTAGTTATGAAAAAATTCGAAAATTTTAAATTAATCCAATTTATAATTAAAAATTATTGCTAATCTTATTAAATACATAAATAAAAAGTTTACCTCGAGTAGAATTTGATGATATGCAGTTTGCTAGAATACCGCTCTAATCTACTAATAATATGTGGCACCAAATTCAGTTATTATTTTTTGTTTTGACCTGGATTGACGCAGAAGACTCAATATTTAAATTTTTTCAGATGTAGAAGTAGATTGAACGAACTTCAATTTTAAATTTTTAATTTAAGTTAATGCATCATTTTGAGTTTTGACGTTCTTCCAAATAGTATAGATCAACACCATAAGTGTCTTGAATTTTTTCCAACTAGATTAGGCGACACCTCTTGTAATTTTTTTTATAATATGGGATTCTTTTTTCAGAAGACAAGCCCAGAACAGTACATGCTTGGTTAATGTTTTCAATTTTTTCTTCTTCTGGTAAATAGACGTGAGTCGAAGACGTCACTGAACTGATATCAAAAAAACGAGTATATAGATTTGATACTTCGGGACTTTTTAATAAATTTATTTTGCGGTTAAAACATGTTGATGTTCCAGGTATTAATTGGAGTAAGATTTACTTTTTTTTTGCAAAATTTAGTGAAATTTCTTTAAGACCCTTTTTTATTGTTGCTTTGTGTATTAGTATAGGATCGTAGAATTTTTTAACGCTTTTATTCAACTCACTTTGTCTGTCCGGTTCGAATCTTGTAATTTTCAGCAACTTCTTGAGTTCCGATTGAGCTGTAATTTGGCATACATTCGTATTCTTGATAACAATACACGAATATGTGTTGTTTACGTTGACTTTCGCGGTCAAATTTGGCCAAATATGTTCAAGATATTTGTTTATAAAGCTAGGGCCTTGAAATTTTCGACTTAAGCTTTTCGCATAATATTATGCACAATAATATGCGACAAGTTGAGTTTCAAGGTCAGGGGGCTGCGTGCGGCCAAATTTGGCCAAATACGGTCGAAAGTTTTCGTTATAAAGCTAGGGCCTTGAAATTTAGGACTTCAGGAGGCTGCGCCCGGGGGACTCAAAGTATTGTATTCGGTCACGGTCTGGATACTACTAAGGTTGCCCCATAACCCGGCTTATAGGCGTTACGTTACAAGCGAGCAGGGGGAAAGCCTACGTCACTCAGCGACTGTTAGAGCGACCGGTGTATAGTGAAAGCCTGTGAGTGCATGCCGTTCGCAGCGGCAGAGAGTATTTGTTATATTAGTTATTACATTATTTTCGTGAAATTAAAATTATATTGTTAAAATCAAACAAATAATTAAAAATCTTACCAAGAAGATGACAAAAAAATTCTGGAACTCAACACAGATGTACCAGAAGAAGTAATTAAATGTTTTTTTCAGCAGCGCACCTATATTCGAATGAAATATTTAAATCATAAAAAGAAGGTTAGCATGATTAGCCGAAAAAGAAGTGGTGATTTAATTACCGACAAAGTGCAACGCAAACTAAGAAAAATTGTTCAATAACTTCTTAGCTAAACAAATAGTAGAGAAACATCGGGAATTTAAACGAGTTCTGACATTTCAATTCAAATTTGTAATTCAGAAGTCACATTACAAATGTCAATTGTAATTCCAGTCTAATACAAATTAATAAGTATGAAAATGTTTTAATTTTTCAAATTTAACAAAATTGTTTACTACATCTTTAACAATTTTTAACAAACATTACTACTGACGAAGATAACTGTAAGTGTTATCGAAACGTTTAGATTGTATAATTTAAAGTACACCATTAAAAAACCCCAAAAAAGATAAGTATTTTATTATAAATTAAAAAGTAGTAGTAATTCAAACCAAACGAAATTCAAAAATTCATTTTTAGTACCTTTTGCGTTGCTGCTAAACAGATAAATTGAAATTGAATAATGAACTACTTAATTTATAAAATGTACATTTTTAATTAATACGGTTAAATAACATTTATTATTAATATGCGTTGTTGTTTGTAATATACTTACGTATGTCCTTAAGAATAATAATGGTTTGCTTTATTGTGTCATTTTCGTTGAAAACAGCATACCTCTGTTTACCACAATAACATATGAATTACGGAACTGCTACATTTAGTTAAGATAAATATTGCTTGTTCTTTTAATTAATTAATTATTACTAAGTTGCTTTTACATTAACGCAGTGATAATTTATATACTGGTTATTGTTATTCCCATAACAGTGCTGTAACGCCTAGCTTAAAAGTCGCTGACTGACGTCACACGGTGTTGACCTATAAGAGGGTTCTCAGCCGATGAGGCAACCGTAGTAGTATACAGACCGTGGTATTCGGTAAAAAAAAATCAACTATTTTCCGATCTCCGGTTGAGAAGAATTTCGACATACATTTGTATAGTGGCCAAATAAGTTCAACATTTTTGTTTATAAAACTAGGGTCTTGAAGAATTGAGTTTCTTTCTTTGTTAGAACTTTTACCCAAGCGACTAAAAAGTAGAAAATAAAAATAAGTAAAAAAAAACATTTTTAAAAAACGATTTTATTTCCAAATGTACAAAAAAGAATAAAATAATTTTTTTATCTACCCAGTAACATCCAAAATTTTTGTGACCGAAAATAAAAGTGTGGGGCATACATGATGTCTTACACTTATAACAAAGCCTATCAACACCTACATTCAAACAATGAAGTGTAAGGCACTACAAAGAGCGCCCCACACTTTTATTTTTAGTCACGAACATTTTTGATGTTACTGGGTAGATAAAAAAATCATTTATTCTTTTTAGTACATTCGGAAATAAAAGCGTTTTTTTTTAAATCTTTTTTTTTCTTATTTCTATTCTTTATATATAACGTTATACAAAGTATCTATTATCGGTATCGCGATACTTTTTGTAAATAACGAATATCAAATAATTCAATACTGTTTTGCGGATATAGCCTAAACAATCTCATCCAAATAATAAAGGAATACCAACCGAGTTTGTACATGGTTGTTCCTAGAAATGCGTTGAAAATGTAAAAGTGATGATTTGGAAAAATGTGTTGTGGGATTAAAATTTATTTTATAGTTTTGTCAATGTCGGCTTAAGTAACAAAACATTAAAAAGGTAACAGTAAGACCGTACTTGAAAATATTTGACCATACTTAAATAAATAATTTTAAATAAACTGCTGTTATTTTGTATTTTATTTTGAAGTTCAATTCTAAAAGTATTTTCTACTAATGGTTTTACAAAAAAATAACTTATTGGACAAGCATTCTGTTTATAATTTCCCTAAACGCAAAGGTACTCTTTATTTTCATAATGTTTATTGTTTGGATAGTATGAAACTTGAATCACAATTTTATTTACTACAGACTTGACTTTTTATTTTTTCAAAGGAATTAGTTAGGTAATCGTTTTTAATTTTTATGGATACAGGATACTACTTGAAAATATTTGCAAACAATGTGAGGGGTTTTAACTAACTAATATTATTCTTTTATCTTTAGCTGTACTGAGTTTTGTGTAAAATGCTCAAGCCATTTTATAAGTGCCTAGAATTAAGAATGGTTGGTTAAAATTAACAATATGTACCTACCATACCTACTTACTAAGAATTGCGAATTAGATATGCTCTTTTCTTTGTACACAGAAATGAAAATGAATCAGAATAACATACCCAACCCTATTTCTTTTAATCCTAAGCTTCCTGTTGTTGCAAATTGTAGTATACCGGATGTACGCGAGATCACTTTCCGGCTGCCATTTTTTTATTTATCTATCGATTTAAATGAAACTTGGCAGGGTTGTTATTCTAACCAAACGTCATTTTTAGGAAGCATTTCCGACTTCCGGTTTCACCGGAAATGACCTTAACTTTTGATTTTTAAATGACACCCCCTGTATATTTTTAGTTTTTCGGATTCTGTAGGTCATTTTACGGCCGATTGTGTAATATTTAAATCGATTTTTTCCAAATGTAATTTTAAAATTGAATTTTATTTTCTCATCCAGAGTGCCATGACCATCTTAAAATCATTCTACGTACTTAACTCACTTCCAGAAAAATGCAAACTCACTTTTATCTTTGTTAACTTTTTACTAGAACGTTCTAAACTTTATTTTTGCCGTAGCTCAAAAAATTAAATGGAAGCATACCACTTTCATAAAACTACTAAATGCAGTATTTTAAAATGAATTTAATGACGTATAACACGTTTTGTCATTTTACCCATTTTCGATTTAAAACATTTTTATTTTTATATTTACGTCTTACTCATTAATAAAATACACTTCCTATGTCACAGCACATCAGAGTTGCCATGAAAACAATAGGTGGCTAGGTTGCCATGGAAACACTATGGTAATTTTAAAAGTTTGACAGGTAATAATAAAGGTTGTTGTTTATTAACATAAATCTAATATTTTACTTAAAAATTAAATTAAAGTTTGTACTTAGTTTAATTATAAAATTAACAAAAATGTTTACCAAGAGTGAGCAAGTTGATATACTTATTATGTATGGACAATGTGCCAAAAATGCAGCGGAAATCGAACGAGTTTATAGGAAAGAATATCCTGAGCGTCTTCATCATCCTACAAGACAATACATTATCTACCTTATAAGAAAAATGCGCCAAGAACCAGATAATTTGCAACAACATTTTATTATTAATGACCAAACGGAAGAAAATGTAATAGCATATGTCATTCAAAACCCCACAGCATCCACAAGGGAAATTGCCACCAACATTTGTACGAGGGAGATTTTGTTAGAAGACTGGAATATTGCAACTGGTTCTTCGAACATAACGATGCCGATAATAGCCTAGCCAATTCTATTTTGTATTCTGACGAGTCGAGATTTACCAATAATGGAATGTTCAACCGGCAAAATACAAGATATTGGTCAACGATAAATGAACACCGAATGATGGAAGGTAATTTTGAAGAGATATTTGGAGTAAATGTATGGGCTGGAATAATTGGTACTCGTATTGTGGGACCGATTCTTTTCCAAGGGCATTTAAATGCAGAACGATATTTGGGTTTTTTACAACATGAAATTGAAATTTTTTGGAGGAATTTCCGTTGGAAATAAATAATCAACACCTTTATTATCAACAAGATGGTGCGCCGGCTCACAACGCTATTGTTGTGAGAAATTACTTAGAAGAACGATTTGGAGAACATTTTATCTCTACCCGTGGACCGATCCGGTGGCCTCCTCGTTCGCCTGACCTTACACCTCTTGACTTTTTTTTTTGTGGGGCCATATTAAGGAGATTGTTTACCGAACACCGCCAACAACACTTAACATCTTAGAAAACCGTATACGCGCGGCATTTGCTAGTCTTACCCCCGACATGCTTAGGAATGTCGTAGAAAACAACGTTTTTCGTGTTAGGAGATGTCAAGAGGTGGAAGGGCAGCACTTTGGAAATTTCATTGGTTGTTAAAAGGTCCATACTTTATAATCTAACACCTATTGTTAATGTTATACGTATTATTGTTAATGTTATTAATTTTTTTTAATTATTTGTAATACTGTTTAAAATTATTGCACTTTGTTTGTTTTAAAATAAATTTTGTTCAATCGTTGACTGAAAAAATTGGGAAATTACGAAAAGCAATGCATTAAAATTGTGCTGCTTTAAAAACAACTTTCAGACGCGCCCATAATGTATCTGTCCTTTTCTTTCTTTTTTGCTACGGCAAAAATAAAGTTTAGAACGTTCTAGTAAAAAAGTTAACAAAGATAAAAGTGAGTTTGCATTTTTCTGGAAGTGAGTTAAGTATGTAGAACGATTTTAAGATGGAAATGGGCGGGGTCGAGATAAGGAGTAAAATCTCAAATACCTTACTCTTACCATAAATTCACAACTTATACAGCTCAGTCGAGGAAAGATGTCTTTTGGCGCCACCACAATCTTAAATTTTGCTAGAATAAATCGTCTTAGGCAAGATGGTACATTAATCTTCTCTGACTGTGGAAGACACGATTGAAGCCTACTCAGTAAATTCAAACACTAACTCCTCAAAGTCAAACACACTCCCAAACAAATCCACTCAAAGCTTCAGAGAATTTAGTGATACATGGGTTGTTATGACTTACTGAACACACCCTGTAGAAATAAACTCCAATTTTGTAAAAATAAGATGTTAACTTATGTAGTTTTTGATCTTATTTTTACAAAATTAGATATATTTCACATTGTTCATAATCATAACAACCCATGTTTATTTTAAAAGTAAGTAAATGAAATTGTTCAATCACAGCATTCGCCGTTGCTTTCTATAACTTGAAGCCATGTATTCCTGATGAATTCCTTCTCGGAAAAATGTTACGTCTTTGGGCACGATAAAGTCGTCAAGCCATTCAATCTCATTCACAGATTGTAAGTGCATATCGGATAAGGCGTGCTGCATCGACCGTAACAAATGGTAATCTTTTTCCATTTTCGATTGTATTGAATTGAATACTTTTTAAGGTGATGTTGGGCCTTTCGTCAAACTATATGTTGTTTTTAATAGCTATATGTCAACATTGGATAATCACAAACGAGCGAAACACATAATAAATTACATATCACTGCTCATCCCCTATTCAAATGCGCTAGCCTAAATTGCTTTCAAGTGTGGTAGCGGTAAAGCAAAAGATTTTGGCTTTATCAACATTAATAAACATTTTAACGATACATTACACCTGACCCTGTACTATGACGCCACAGTATGGTGTGTTAGTAGTGGTTAAAGTAAAGTTTGATGTGAGTTATTGCAGAATTACGTGATGTCTCACCGATCGCGGAAATCAATGTTTATGATTCGAATTCGAAAGACGTTTGATGAGAACTTTGAGAATTCTCAAGACAAAAGAGTTAAATTGGACATCCCTGTTTCCACATCCAAATCAGTTTCAAAAATATTTATGAATGAAAATAGCCAATTGGAGTCGCCACATTCCAGTGCAGAATCGTATGATTGGGACCATTTATCGACAGATTCAGAACTCTGCATTGAAAATTGTTCACAAATCGGGGAAAATGAAAACCAATTGTTAAATCGTATCTCTTCTGGTGAAAACAAATGCATTTCTTTAGAAACTAACTCAAATGTTGGAGTATTACACAAAACGTAAATCATTCGCAATTAGACTCCCTTTTAAAAATTTCTAAGTATTTCCATCCTACATTACCTACATGCAGTAGGACACTGTTAAAAACAGCTAGAGCTTTGGATAGTAAAGTTATGCTTGATAGTGCAGGAAACCCTGGCATGTATATTTACTTTGGCATAGAGAATGGTGTGGCTAGTCAGTTTTATACTGGAGTTGGTGAGATCCTGAAAAACTTAAATCAATTGATCTAATCCGTAACATAGATGGTCTTCCCATTTACAATAACTCTAACAAACAGTTTTGGCCTATTCTTGGAAGGATATTTCTGAAAAACTACAACATTCAACCCTTTACAATCTTATCGATCTTATTTAAAATGTATCAAGCCACATAATAGTTATTTTTGTTGCGAGAGGTGTCACATCTAAGGAGAGCGGATTAATAATAGAATTATATTTATCCCCAACAGAGCAAATCAAATTCTACGGACAGGTTCCGTTTACAATTAGATCGGGAGCAGTGGCATGCCACTAGATGTGATGCATTTAGGATATCAAGTACGTTTCCCTCGATTTCTGGTGTGCCACAAGGCTCCAACCTTGGACTCTCGCTGTTTAGCGTATACATAAATGAACTGATAGATAAGCTAGAGAATTGTGTACTCGTTTATGCCGACGATATTAAAATTTATTCCATTATTAATAGTGCTTCTGACTGTGATTAACTCCAAACTCGTTTAAGCATTATAAAGGATTGGTGTCATGTGAATAAGTTGACTCTAAATATAACAAAGTGCGAAGTGGTCTCCTGCACTTGCAAAAAATGCCCCATACAGTACAGATACTGTATCAATCGTGTAAAATTATAAAAAAGTGATACTTTTAAGGATTTAGGTGTTTTTTTCGATAGTAAGTTATCTTTCTCAAATCACATTGATGACGTGTGTTCAAATGCAAGAAAAATGTTTGGTTTTATTTTTCGTCAATGTCGAAATTTTAATAATATGCATGCAATCCGAGTCCTATATTACTCACCTGTGCGTTCCAAGTTTGCATACGCTTCAATAATTTAGAATCCTAAGCACCAATACTTAATAGAAAGTTTAGTAAAAGTTCGATAAATGAACGATCTTTACAGTACAGTAGAATTTTGTTAGGCATAAAATTTTTGTATAACTTAGCTCTTAATAATGTCGATTCACCCTATTTACTAGCCACTTTAAACTTTAATGTTCCTCAATTAGTTACTCGTATGAATGTTACTTTTTAATATAAGGGTGCTAAGTCAGATTCGGCACTCCACTCTGCCTTAGCTACAATGTGTACCAACCTTAACAAAATATTCACCTTAGTAGATATTAACTTCAATTCATTTCATACAATCTGTAATGCTGATGAAACAATATAAACAATTTTTTTCCCTTTTCATTATAAAAATACTTACTGCATTTAGTTTTATTATAATGTTGTGTCTATACCAGTAATTCACTCTTCTTTGTTTAGTTTTGTTCTGTAATAATTTTTACTTGCTATTTAATTTGATAATTTTGTCTTGTAATTGGTGTAAAACTGTTGGGCTAATAAAAGTTATTATTATTATTATCTTGGTGCCATGAAAAGATTATTACATTATCGGGTAAAGAGCGAATCCTATTTTCGTGTATCCCCCGCATATCGAAAGGAAACGTCTAAACGATTGATCATTATTAGTCAGATTCCCAAAAGAGTTTAACCGTAAACCAACTGCTATTGGAGAACTGGATAGATGGAAAGCTACGCAATTCAGAGCATTTTTCACCAAATTTTATAAATATTTTATGTTATTACACTGCTCATTCCGCATTGCTAGCGCCAACGCTACAGAGGATCTTAAAGATGCTTTGAGAATGATAAAGGAGTGCTCCAATTTGTTTGACGAACTCTATCCATAAATGCAACCTGTGTATAATACACATTCATTACAGCATCTCTTGCTTGAATGTTTTGAAAATGGACATAATTTAGACCAAATCTCATGCTTTCAATTTGAGAACTATTTGGGTTGTCCGAAAAAGCAGGTGTGGACAGGCAATGAGCCCTTTTCTCAAGTGGAAAAGCGACTCATCGAGCGAAATTTATCTTCATTTCGAAAAAATGCGTCATACAATCCATTAATTGATTCTGTAAAGATTGTGAGGGGCAGTTCGAAAGGAATTCTAACCGTTCAATATAAAAATCAATATATTTCTGTGAATAATATGCGAGATCGGTAAGTCATACTAAGGTCCAAGAAGGTTATGGAAGTAAATAGTATCTTTGAGGAAGAAGGGCAGATGAAACTCGTTGGATCAATCATCCAATCAACTCAGCCTGCTTTCACATATCCAATTCACTGAGACAAGATTAACATTTTTAGAGTAAAATCCTAAAGCAATTATCAGTTTAAAGTTGAGATTGAAACGAAATGTATTTTTTTTCAACTGGAAAATAACTGCTTCTTAATGGAGACACGGGGTAAATGTTAACAAGTTATAAAAAACTCATGTATTTTGTTTTAGGTTACTTTGAATAAATTCTGCAATCACCATGGGCAAATTGTGGGATATTGCTGTTTTTAATGAAGGTATGAGTACCAAATTTGTAGTTAGGGTTTTTTATTTTATATTGGTCGTTTTTAAATAAAATTATGGTTTCTATTCTCTTAGATAATTCCTGCGAGTACATGCCTTCAAACTGGGCCGCTGACTCAGCGAAAACACTATATCTTTAGCCCAAACTTAAAAGTCAAAGTCATGTAAGAATGTTGATAGAAGATTGTGTGCAGCCCTCTGCCGACGTAGAATATTATGAATTGTTGGGAGTATGCAAAGGGACGCCGTTCAAATTAGCAGATGCTAGTGCGTTGGTAAAGAGATTCATTAATAATCCCAATTCTGATGAAGATCAAGAAGACTGCGGAGAGGGTAATAGCATGAACGAAATTTCTTAATACCTTTCACTAAATTTTTACCTATAGAACAGTTGTAGTTGTTCAAGAAGATCGAAACCAACGATCCCAAACTAATGGTATGTGTACACAAAACTATTACAATGAACTTATTTTATTTCATAGTTTTTTTAAATAAAACTAGTTATTATAATTCTTTCGTAATTTCTACAGGGTGCACAAGAACCATCGACATTTTCGCTAAAGAGCAGTTAGAAAGTGTGGCATTAGAACACCCTGTATTGTTCAAAATTTTGAAAAGTAATTTAATTTGCTTGTAACCGTGTGTTAACTTTTAGAAAATATCAAAAATAATCTTGAAGTGATCAACCACTTAAAATAATTTTTTTATTAACATGATGTTACCAAAAAATTAAAAAATAAATAATTTTTGAAAATGTAAACTTTCACCATCATAATAAAATACTTATCTTTTTTGGGGTTTTTTAATGGTGTATTTTAAATTATACAATCTGAACGTTTCGATAACACTTACAGTTATCTTCGTCAGTAGTAATATTTGTTAAAAATTGTTAAAGATACTAAACAATTTTGTCGAAGTTGAAAAATTAAAATCGATAAACAATCAAGCCTTTATTAAATTATAACATTTAATGTTTTTGAGAAAATAAAACTATAAAATTAAATATTTAGTACAAATAACGGCATTTACAAAATTTAATATATTGTGTAAAGTGACTCTTATGACAAATGAGAACACTCTCACAAACTGACAAGAATTTGATCAGCCATAAAATAACCATTATTAACAAAGAATTTAATCGAGTTATGATGAAGTGTTATAAGATTGAAAAGCTATACGAATTTTGAATTTAATGATAGAAGCATTCACAAATCCAAACATCATATCAAATAAATCATTACGTTAAATCTAACAAAGAGTATATCTTTATCAATAAGTGCAAGTGTTATTAACAATGAAAGCATAATTTTACAGAACGTTTTTTTAATTTTTAATTTTTAATTGTTAATTTCCAACCACTTACGTTAATAATAATTCCATTGTTAGCTTTCGCCGTAGAGAGTGTTCTGATTTTACATCTTTAAGGCAAGTTTAACAAATATTTAATTTTTAATGACCTAGTTATCTTTACTAAAGTTTAATTTTATAATTGGCTAATTACACGTTAAATCTCAAAAAATCTGTTCTTATATAACAGGCTTGAATTGTTTAAATATTTTAATTTGGAATACAACTTTGAAACAAAAGGTTGTTAAAATTACAACATTTGTTAACCATTTTAACAAATTATAATTTATTCACTACTAAAACGAAGATAACTGTAAGATTTAACTCGGAACTTTAAGATTGTTAATTCAAATACACCATTTAAAACCCCAAAAAAAATTTTGTTGGGCCTGTATTAAAAAGCTGAATTTTTGTCAAAATGTTTACTTATATATTGGGAATAAAAACGAAAAAATGAGAAGGGTTAGTTAAAAATTAGAAAATTTTAAATTAACTCCATTTTAACTAAAAATTATTATTAATTTTTATTAACTACATAAATAAAAAGTTTACCTCGAGTAGGATTTGAACCTACGACATGCACTTTGCAAGAGTACTGCTCTAACCAAATGAGCTACCAGTTCTACATACTTAAAGACAAAATTTACATCGATTGGGGCTTGTATCTCCATATCTCAGTTGGTTAGAGCGGTGCTCTCGCAAAGTACATGTCGTAGGTTCGTTCAAATCTACTCGAGGTAAACTTTTTGTTTATGTAGTAAATAATATTGAAGACGACAATAGAATAAAAAAAACGAAACTTTTTGTAGGATTTTAGAATAAACCAACATTTAATGTAAAAAATTCTATTTAGAATTTTTAAAAATATGTATATCTTGACACTTGTCTGATCCAGATATTACGCTAGTACGAATGGCCTTGTTTGATGTGGACCAAACCAAATTTTCTCTCTTGTTTGTTTTATAGCACAAATCTTTTCGTAACGCCTTTCTAGAATCTCATCTTCAGTTCTTCGTTTTAACAAAAATAAACGTCACTCCCGAGATATTCTTTTGGCAACAGTCTAAAATGTCTGGAACATTTAAAATTGAATTGTTAGGCCGCTGGAAACTTGCCTTGGCACCTAGCCTTTTAACTGTATCCCGAACTCCGTTGCAAGGGCCTACTCCATGAGATGTTGCAAAAAACTGCCACTCTGCTTTTAAATTAAATTCACTTTCATGAAAAGTCAAATTACAAAAGTTTTTTTATTTTTATTGCCCAGACGACCCATCGGAAAGATGTATAATGTGTTTTATGTGAGACAGCAATTCTTTAACTTTGGCAGTAAGTTTTGCTTGAAAAGTATAAACTGATGGACGTATTATGCTGAAGACAATTGAGGATCAATGTAATAAATTACAAACGGGTGTCCTAATTTTGTATTTTTTCCTGAATGATAAATGAGTAATTTTTGAATAATCGCCAATTATTATGCACTCTTCTAATTTTAACTTTTCTTTTCTATGTTTTAGACATCGGCTTTGATGTTTAACAATGTAGTGATGTTTTTTCTTTAAATTTTGAAGTTTCGTTAACAAATGGTCTAGAAATTCTTTTGAGGATGCCACCATAGTTAAAAATCACATCTATCCCTGCTGACCCACTGTTTATACTGTATTTCATTTACACCATCTAACACTTCTTCAAAAATTCTTTTATCTCCAGGACATTCTATGCAGTCTTCACTTATCATACATTCTTCATTTGCAATGTCGCAAGCCATATACTTAAAATATTCACTGTATTTTTCTTTTATTCTAAAAGCATCCATCATTAGCTTCACATTTGGTGTATAATGAAGATACTTACAGTGTGTGTACACATTCTGCAAAAAAATCCAATTTTAAATAACTGGTAATTTTCTTAAATTCCAGAAAGGGTTCTTTCAAGTTGCACAAAATTTATCCTTTCAGAATGTTTATAACATTCACAAAATCTTTCATACCTGGTCACATACTACTGTATTCATCAGTTTGATAAAATTCTGTCACCAAGTCTTTAATTTCAGAGGAAAATTTTACTGAAACTCGAGGTGGTATTTTAGACAAGACACGTTGCTCTTTCATAAGTTTTCTGCTAGTCTTCACTAAATAATCTTTTTTTATAGTATGGGATTCTTTTTTCAGAATTTAGTTTTTGTACTTTAATAGGAGACAAGCGCGGAACGCGCTTGGTTAATGTTTTCAATTTTTCTTCTTCTGGTAAATAGATGTGAGGCGAAGACTTCACTATACTGATATCAGAAAAACGAGTATATAGATCATCTCGATTTGATAATTCGGTACTTTTTAATAATTTTATTTTGTGGTTAAAACATTTAATTTAAGTTAATTTTTTTTCCAAAATTTAGTGAGATTTCTTTAAGACCCTTTCTATTGTTGTGTGTATATTAGCATAGGATCGCAGAATTTTCCTTTATACACAACGTTATACTTGTCAAAAAGCTTTGTAGTATGATAGCGGCATATAGTACTTGCGATGTTGGGAAAACAAGTCGACCTTAACAAGTGCTGCTGAACCTCACCAAACTGCTCTAAATCCTGAATTACTGAATTTTCTTTTGAGGAAGTAATTTTGTGACATGTTTCATTTAAAAATTTTCCGACGGAACACCCCATTTTTAAAATGTAGACTTTTTGCCTAAATAAATTCGTACAAATTGGATAAACGGAATATGGTCGACTAATTAGCGCCACTGAAGCGAGAAATCTTGAGGTACCCAATTTTTTCAGAAAATTTTCATTTTCAAAAGTGCTTTTACAGGTTTGAGTGGAGCCATTTTATGTCTTAAAGATAATTCCGCTCAAATGGCAACCATGTGTTTGTAAACACTTTTCTAACTTCAAAATTTTCGGTTACTCAACAGTGCAGGACAGGTTGAATTCGCTCAATTTCTTGTTTGACGTTCGATGCTAATTCCTGTAAGGTTTATGGCTTATTACTCTATACTCCGCTCTTCGCATGCTAAAAGATCAAGAGATTTTGCGGCCAAATTTCTTTTGCCAAAAGTCAATATTGTCATGACTTTATTATTGTTTGACAGTTACTGACATTTAGACAGAAACATGGAGAAGTGGCTAGCTGTTCAGCGTGCGTTTTGCGTAAAATCGTTTTATAAAAATGGTGAGTGTGTGACTGCGGTAGAACGATTGCTTCGTAATAATCTCAATGTTCAACGACATGGAAGTGTGCCATCCGCTCATGCAATTATACAGTGGGTAAGAAAAAGGTTTGAAGAAATTGGCTCCGGATTAATCTTGAAACATAAAGAGGCAATAAGGTCTGTAAGAACGTAGGAACACATTGATAGAGTGCGAGTATCATTAACACGTAGTCCACTGCGTTCTGCAGTGAAACATGCTTCTGTACTAAACATTAGCGACACATCGTTACGATGAACTTTACATAAAGACTTATCTTTCCAGGCGTACAAAATTCAAGTCGTCCAAGAGTTGAAAGATGGTGATATGCTTGCCCGCAGGATTGTCAGGGAAGGAATGTTGCGGCGTGTACTTGATGATGAAAACTTTATTCCCACATGTTTATCTCAGATGAAGCACATTTCCATTTAGAAGGATATGTAAACAAGCAGAATAGTAGGTAGTAGAATGACGAAAACCCAGGTGAGATACACCAAAAGCCATTACATAGTCCAAAACTTACAGTGTGGTGTGCAATTTCATCATCTGGTATTATTGGGTCATATTTTTTCCAAGACGATAGAGGAAACACCACAACTGTTACGCCAAACCGCTACACACATAATCAGAACATTTGTGACGGAAGAGTTACCTAGATTTTCGGACATCAATTAGTTTAAGCAGGACAAGGCAACAACTAAAACTGCTTGCGTGTTTATGATTGCTTTAAACGAATTTTTCCCGGGCCGACCCAATTTCAAACATGGTGATACTTCGTGGCTCCCAAGTTGCCCTGATGTTTCATCATGTGATTTCTGAAGAGCAGGGTATACAGTAATAGACCACAGATCTTACCGGAATTAGCAATAAACGTTACACAAGCGAATTCAACATGTCTTGCTCCGCCAAGTGACGGAACATTTTCAGTCTAGATTAGAAGTCTTTACACATAATTGGCACTCACTTGAGCGAAACTATTTTTAAGACATAAAATGACATACTTTCTTCTACCCAAATCTGTAAAGAAAAGTTTTGATAATAAAAATTTTCTTCACAGCGGACCCTGTATTTAAAACGTTCTATTTGTTAGATCTGACATATGAGCTGAGACCACTAAAGCGGTCAACCCAACCTAATCCATAGACAAATGGTGAGCCATAACAAATATCTGTAACCTCTAATATTATACCTACCAACACCAAGGTAAACGGAATGAGTTGTCTCTCCATATCTGACAAATTCTTGAATACCTTTATAAAGGTGGTTCTACTGGAACATTGTGGCTCTCGCACTCCAGTAATGCTAGATAGGTGGTGTCTATATTAATGGAATCCATTAGGTTCATGCTTTACTAGATAGTATTCTTATTACCTATCTTACTCGAACATAGTGAGGTACGTTGGTGCAACAGGCCCACTAAGGTGACCTACGTGCTCGCGTCGCCCTTGAAAGAGTGCCAACTATCACCAACTAGCATATAATATGCAACAATTAAACCCTATAAAGAAAAGCATGTAAACAAATTATGTTAGAAGAAGTGTGAAGTAGGAATCTAAAATAGTACTTCTTCAAAACATAAAAACTAAAAAAGTGAAAATATAAGACTTTCTATTTTTTATACTTTGATTATACTAGTATTATTCTACCATATTAAATATAAGGAAACTGTAACTTTCTGTTTGGTTGCCAAAAGAGTTGTTGCGCACTGAAAATGATTTTTACAATTTAAATTGAAACATATTAGTGTATTTCACGAAAACACATGCTTTTGAATTTTATTTTATAATTTGAGTGGCCTTAAATTACAGAAAAATAGCATTTTTATGAGATTTTTGTTTTTGTCTCACCCTGAATTTTTAAAAAAGTAAATTTTCATGAAAAAAACCCTAAAATTCAGTTTAATTGCAGTTTATAATATTTCATTCCATGCGCTTATATTGAAATTATTAAAAATCACATTTTCGAAATTTTGACCACCCTGTACAGTAGTCGGACGCTACAAAATTAAAAAGACGAATATTTTTAAAAACTACTTAAGTAATAGTAAAATATATGTATTTTTAATTTTTTTTTTATAAATCATGTGGCAGCCCAAAAATACATTATTCGACGAAAATTAACCTACAGGTAAAACATATTATACAACATTCATAAAAGTAGAGTTTGTTCAGTTTAGTGTATAAAAGAGCACGTTTGTTCGATAATAATCAGTCTCCACCGAGAGTTGCTAAGAAAATGAAGAACTTACGACGAAATATTTTTAAAATAATGGCTCTTCTACATGCAAAATGGTCTGAATGCATCAAGTCCGAATTGGATTTGTTTGCTTCACCGTCGACGCAGACAAGTATCCAAAGTGGTGAATGGATACCTCTTATCAGCTCTGAATGTTGAGGCCTCAATAGAATTTGTAGTGCCCGGAAATGGAAACGACTACATAGATTTAAGTCCGACAATGCTGTAGCTCACAGCTAAAGTTCTAAAGCACGACGATAAAGCGCCTACTGACGCAGATTTTGTAGCACCGGTAAACAACTTGATGCATATACTTTGCTCACAAGCGAAGAATTACTTAAATCAGAAGATCACTTGACTTCTAGACTGCACTTTATGACACTACAGACTAAACAGACGTAAAAGTGTTAACTATACCTTCGATCATACAGCGAACATCGTTGGATAATGTTTTCCTGGGTCAGTTATCTATACGTTGCATCTCAGGATTTGTAGCAAATAAAGCCTTCAATGGTGATTTCGCCTCAAACCCGTCCAATTTTCACCAGAGCAATATTAACTACATGTCGTTGTATATTGACGCCCAGCAAATTCCTTCAAATGCCTTACAACCAGACCTTACAGCTAATGGTTATATGTTAGAGTGTATTAAATCTTATTCTCCGTTACGGGTATTCATTTTTTTAATGAGGGCAGCGATGTATATCGAGAAGCGATTACCCCAACGGCATCTATTTAATAGCCTTTGACCTAACTCCTGACCCTGGCACACAATGGACTTTAGTTAGAAATGGTTATCTGCGGCGGGAAGTGGGCTTTGAAGAAGCTCTTGCGGAAATTGATAGCTGTTTGCTGTATGTCGAATTCGAACAAGTGATTGAGATCGATAAGCATTGGTATGTCATCGTAGATTTTGCCTGTTAAAAGGTGTAACTGTAGATCACAAGCGTCAGTGAACATCAACAACTGAAGAAGATGGACCGTACCAGGGTTTAAAGGTGTTGACAACCATTTTCATGAACTGAAATGGCGGTCGGGATATGTACCCTACAACGATTTCCACACGGAGTTGGTATGAGCGTTGCTGCTGTTTACAAAATTTATGTTAAGTATAGGGAAAAACAGAGGTTTTTAAGATTTCTTAACAATAATACTAAACCTGGACGAGATTGGTTGCCCGTCGATTAAAAAATTGGAAAAGGAAGCAAAGGCGTATAGTTGTTTAAACCACAACATCGAGGCGCATATGTGTTCTCGGGAAAACGCGTTACTATTGCAGAACTTGACTCGTACCAACTCTGAAGATGTATGCGGTACAAGTGTTGAGATGTTTGAAATTGATACCCAGCCACAAGAATGTTTCTGCTTGAATGTGCTTCTAATCATTTACCGCGGCACACACCTAGACCGTGTACAATTATTGTAAACACGGATCCATCAAACAAAGTAGGGAAACATTGGGCAGCTATCTATATTGACGAGAATGGTAAGGGGAAGTGTTTTTATTCCTTTGGGCGACCCCTGCTAGGATATCATTTACGCTTCCTTAAGAAGAATTCTAGATGGTTCTATTGCAACAAAACGACATTGCAGGATTGCGATTCGGATGTGTGCGGACTTTATACGATACTGTTTTTGTATTTTAGATTGAATAATTTATCAATACTTAATTTTGTAAGTTTTTCACTACATGCTTAATTATAAATGATGGAATAATCAAGTTACTGTATAATGCTTGTTTTTATACAATTCTACTCAATAACAAGTATAAGAAGAATTTTAGTACTTTAGTGGCTTAAATTAACGCTTAGGGTGACTGCAACTTTGTTTCAGCTAGAAGGACCTATATGCAGAAAACACGACGCAAGTCTAAACAGCTAAGGGTCCAAAATCCCCATGCGATCATCATGCTATTTCAAATTCACCCGCCACATCAGTTTCTCAAAACATAGTTTATATAAAGGATAAAATGTATTATCAAAATAGGAAATGAAGGTCAGCTTGTTTGCCAATTATTGGGTTTCTCCAAACACACTAGAGATGTTTGAATAGTGAAAGGTTGTTATTGAGGTTATATAACCATGGGGAAATCCAAAAGATAATTACTTTACATTAATGACAGGGTAATTCGGTTAAGTATTTTATCTTGAATTTATTTCTATATTACTTTGCTTGTTGAAAATTGGTTTATAATTAAGAATCCGTTTATGAATTTGATTGAGATTGAATTCATTACTCATTTTTTCGACATTAAATCATGTACCTTTTATTTACATATTATACAACATGCGATTTAATTTTATTTTCCAAAGAATTAAAGCGTTAATAAGTTAAACATTATTAAACTGCATTAAAGATAACAAATCAAAACGCCCTCCAACAAACAAATGCTGACAATGACAAATATCATAATCACTGTACACATTTAACGAAACGAAACAAATTACATATAATGTATGTGTAAAATTGTAAAAAACTAATTTCAAATATATATATATATATATATATATATATATATATATATATATATATATATATATATATATATATATATATATATATATATATATATATATATATATATATATATACATACACAGTGTCCAAAACTCTTCAAAAAACTTGATTCTAGAGCAGATTTATGTCGATTTAGCATAAATTACCTTAATTCAAAATACTTCGAAAGAGTTGGAGCTCTTGAAGATGGCGTAACATCGGTTTAAATCAAATATCTTCAAAATGGGTTCCCTTTAAATGATGGCGTTCTGTACATTTATTTAGTGGAATATGCCCAATCGTATGGCGTGAGTATAATTTTTTAGTTGTACGCATAAGCGGCTCGTTTGGGCGGGACATTGGACACTGTTATTCATAAGTTTTTTGTTTTTAAAAAGTTCGCAATTTTAACATAAAAATTTCGATTTTTTCATAAAAGAATGATACTCTGAAGTCGCAACGACGCATCGTTTTCATGTGTTAATTCATGTGCTACTTTTATAAAATTAACTAACGAATTAATTTACAATGATGAAAGATGGCCCCGCTCAAACGAGCCGCTTATGAGTACAACTAAAAAATCATATTCACGCCATACGATTGGGCATCATTTAAAGAGAAACTATTTTGAAGATATTTGAATTAAACCGATGTTAGGGCATCATCTTCCAAGAGCTTCAGCTCTCTTAGGAAGTATTTTGGTATTAAGGTAATTTACATTAAATCGACATAAAATCAGCTCTAGAATCTGAAGTTTTCTTTTGTGGACATGTATATGTGTATATATATATATATATATATATATATATATATATATATATATATATATATATATATTATATATATTTAAACATGGCCTAAATAAAATTTTAAATAATTAAGAAATTACAGGGTGTTAAAGTTGAAAATTATTAAACTGTTAATGGCTCTAACTATTTTAATACCATGTATTTTTGTACTAAATTTAGTGGATAGTTTTACTGACCTAAAGCGCACCCAACCGTAGAACAACATATTAAATCGCTTTTGCCAGTGGCGTACAACATAAATGACAAACCCCTTCAACCCTCCTAAAAATGCGTCTGTGCAAATATCAATTTTAACTATAAATTCATATTTTCCAATATCTTGTACGTAAAGTATGTACTCTTGTGAAGTCACAAAGTGAATAATTATCGAGATATTAACCATTAAAGAGGTAAAAACACAGTAATTGTAACTTATTCTTGTGCCTATCCACAGTACAGTTGGTAGTAAAAATCAAAACCATGTTTTGTTTTTTTTTTGTTATTATTCTGGGTTCCTAACAAGAGTGCACAATTTTAATGCCAAATAATGAATTGTAATGAGAGTAATCCTGACCTACTACCAAATTTACTATGGATAGGCAAAAAAGCTAAAATTACAGTGTTTTTACCTCTTTAACGGTTAATATCTCGGCTATTATCCACTTTATGTGTTCTTAATAAGAGTACGTATTTTACGTACAAGACATTTAAATATGAGTGTATATATATTGATATTTCACAGTATATTTAGGAGTGAAGTTTATCATTATGTTACGTACCACTGAAAACGATGTAATATATTGTTCTACGGTTATAGTAAACTTCCACTAAATTTGTAACACAGTATTAAAAGTTAAACCATTAATTATAACTTGTAACTTTAATTATCAAAATACTATTAAGGTCATATTTGGCAAATTCTCATAATTTTAGAACAGGATTTTACCACGGTTCTATGTATTATTAATTATGGGACACCCTGTGTGTGTGTGTGTGTGTGTGTGTGTGTGTGCGTGTGCTGTGCGTGTGTGCGTGTGTGCGTGTGTGCGCGTGTGCGCGTGTGCGCGTGTGCGCGTGTCGCGTGCGCGTGTCGTGTGCGCGTGTCGCGTGCGCTGTGCGCGTGTGCGCGTGTGCGCGTGTCGCTGTGCGTGTGCGTGTGCGTGTGCGTGTGCGTGTGCGTGTGCGTGTGCGTGTGCGTGTGCGTGTGCGTGTGCGTGTGCGTGTGCGTGTTTGTATGTGTGTGTGCGTGCGCGTGTGTGTGTGTGTGTTCTTTTTTTGAGTATTTTTTAGTACTACTTAAGATTTCATGATAAATTATTAGGAAGCTCCTTACCAATTGATTATTATGTATTCAGTATGTTAAGTCGCGTATAGTAGAATAACTCAGCATAGTTCGTATGCAAAAACTAAGACACCTTAAACTGGATATTATTATTACGAAAATGTAAACTTGGACAATCACCACACATATTTAAAATATTTATATTTTATCTACTAAATCGTATATTCATTTTTTTTATTTTATACAATTTTAAACATTTCGATAAAAATTACGGTTATCGTCGTCAGCAAATGACAATCGCATCTCCTTCAATGAACTTCACTTAATGCATGGTTTGGAGTGGCTTAATAACTTCCATTAATAAACGATTCGCTGAAAATAAATTTATTTCATACTGTTCTGTAATATTGGATTTTACGGAAATTAATTCTTAGCTGGCTTTATAAGAAACATTTATTTATTAACTATAACATCTCTATCAAAAATAAACCAAGTTACAACCCCCAATTAGAACCAAGAACATTTTCAAATTTCTTCATGACATATTGCTGCAGCAGTATTTTTTGGACTAGAGATGGAACAAATTGTTTTTTTTTATTTATAGTATTCCCCAACAGGCTAAGATTTTCCTAACGTGCTAAAGCACTCAGAGACACTGGGAGCGTTTAGGGATATTGTTTGGCTGCCGAGAAATGTTTATGAACGGCTAGCTTAAATTGACTTAAGTCAAAGTTTGGAGGAAAACAGGAACTGGGTAGTGCATTCCACAATTTGGTCGCCGTGTGGAAAAATGTAGATTTTGTCCGTTTAGTATGACAGGATGCGTAATTATGGTGTAAATGGACAAACCGAGTATTCCTAGCGAAGATGGCCTGCGAAGGTATTAAGGAGTGTATTTCAAGGGCACACTTGCCATGGTAATAGCGATAAAACAAGGAAAGAACCGAAACTATTCTTCTATGCTCAAGAGGCTTTAGGTCAGAAGTCAGAGCCGGGTAATTTATAAGCCTGATAGCTCTTTTTTTGGATGCGGGTTACCATATCAAGGGCGTATTGGGGAGCACTGACCCAGAGGTGGGAATTGTATTCCAGATGATGTCGAACTTGAGCCTTATACAGTAAAAGTTGTTGCGATGTGAAGTACTATTTAGATCTGTATAGAAAGCCCAGTTTACGGGCAGCTGTTTTGCTGGCTGACAAAATGTGGTCAGCCCATGAAAGGTTCGATGATACGGACATCCTAACTCAAAAATAGAGTTTGAAAACTTGAGCTCTAAGTCATTCATATTTACAGCAGGAAATGATCGGTCTTTTGTGGCGGACACCTGGCAACGCTGCGTTTTGTCGGCGTTGAACGTGAGTAGATTATTTCTTCCCCATACAAGGACACGTTTTAAGTCACTGTTGGTTGAGGTTGCCATTTTCACCTTAACGTCCTGTCTAGACTTATTGCTGTAGAGTCCCGTCATCCGCAAAGCAATGGATCGGGTTAGTTGTTGAGGAAACAGCAGGAAAAGTGTGGGAGCTATCATTGATCCTTGGAGTACTCCCGCGTGAATAGTAGTTTCTTTAGAGAAGAAGTCATCGACGACAACACGTATACGTATTTTGTCAAGAAAGCTGGATATCCAAGTGATGAGAGAATCGGAGAATCGGATGAGCTTGGCAAGAAGGCACTTGTGTCAAATCTGGTCAAAAGCTTTTGAAACATCTAAAGCTACTACTGCTGTTTCACCGGACCTCTCTAATGTGTTATTTCAAAGTTGGGTGACATATGAAAGAAGATCACCCGTTGAACGACTCTGTCTGAACCCTTACTGGTGGTCGTTTTAGAGTTTATTGGACTCGAGGAACGAAAGTAGTTGGTGGTTGATGGCTTTCTCCATGATTTTCGACAGAATGGAAGTGATAGCTATTGGTCGATAGTTTGAGGGATCGGCTTTGTCTCCCTTTTTAGGAATAGGCTGGACATTTGCCAATTTCCACGATGAGGGAAACTCTCCAGATGACTTGAAGATCGAAAAGAGTTTCGATAATACAGGTACTAGCTCGGGGTAGCATTTTTTAGAACGATAGCTGGAATAGCGTCACGGCTAGTCGCCTTGTTTGGGTCAAGTTTATTGATAATTGATTCCAGGAGCTTGTAACGAAAGTGGATTGGTTTAATAGCGTATGGGGTAGATTTGAGCGTCGGCACAGTTTTACCAGAATCATTGAAACGTGAATTTGATACAAAGTGATCGACAAAGAGGTCGGCTTTTTCAGCAGGATCAGCTACTACAGTTCTGTCGCGAGACGTCATGGAAGGAAAGGAAGATGTACTGAAGTTTTTACTGATGGCTTTAGCTAATGACCAAAATTTACGACCACCCAAAGGTCATAATTGAATTTACGTTCGTCAAACATCTTTTTGGCCTTGGTGATGATACTTTTGCAATTATTCCTTGCGGTAGTATAGTTGGCTTGATTTTCGGTAGCTTTATTTGATTTCCATTTGATAAAGAGTTTATACTTTTGCGATAATGGATCAGTGCAAGCCCTATTAAACCAGGGTTGGGAACGAACATGACCTACACGATTATGTTTTTTGGGAATGTATAACTCCATACCGATCAGGATAACGTCAGTTATTGAAAGAGCAATTTTTAAAGAGGAGGACCATTTAAAGCAATACTCACGCCAGGGGAAGGTTATAAAAAAATCTAGCAGTTCGCTCCAGTTAGTTATTGCACTAAAACTATGTATTTAAAACAGAAAAACTACTCACAAATCATATAAATATGCCCGCATAGCTTCCTCATAAATTATTTTCACTTCAAGTTGCCGCCGCCATTCATTAAACACCTGTTATTCTTTATTGTAACCCTTCTCAGACATGAGGGAAGTTTTGCTGTAGCTGCTTTGCTTTTTTCTAAGATTTCGTCAGAATTCTTCATATTTTCATCACACATTTCAACTTTTTGTGACTGATCGCAAATTATAAACAAACACTAGCGTCCCTAGCAGCCCAGCTAACCACGATAATTATCCATTTTTGCTTGAAGCTGGTTTAAACAAATGCATTTTTGGTTCATCTTAATTTTGAGTGAGTTTCAGTATGAAATAAAGAACGTTACGTTATTCTTCCGGTACCCGGATATTACGTACTCATTACGAAAACAATTCTGATTAGGCTTCGCCTTGCCCGAATTAATTACTTATTCGTTCGTAATATCCATTGTACCGAACTTATAACGTAATAGTTATTTACGTAATAACTCCGGTACAACGGACATTACGGACGAATAAGTAATTAATTCGGACGAGGCAAAACCGAGTCAGAATTTGTTTGCGTAATGAGTACGCAATACTAGGGTTGTTTGTTTACAATTTGCGATCAGACAAAAAAGGAAAAATGTGTGCTGAAGATATGAAGGATTCTGACGAAATCTTAGAAAAAGGGAAAGCAGTTACAACAAAACTTCCCTCAAGTCTGAGGAGCGTTACAATAAAGAATACAAGGTGTTTAATGAATGGCGGCGGAAACATGAAGTGAAAATAATTGATGAGGAAGCTATGCTGGCCTATTTATATGATTTGGCGAGTAGTTTTTCCGTGTTAAATACATAGTTTTAGTAAAATTTGTTCCATTTCTAGTCCAAACAAAACTGTGGTTCTTCTTTGTGGAGCAAATATTCCAAGGTAAAGTCAATGCTGCTTGTCTTGGAGAATATTGATATTTCAACATTTGCAAGATTCAGTTGATCACCAGGTTAAATCAGAACAAGGTTATGAATTCAATAAGGCCAACTTTGAATTGAGTTCCGTAAAAATCATACCCTACCGTAAAAATGTGTTTTACTATCGACTACACTCTACCGTAAAACCCAATATTACAGTACAGTATTAAATAATAGTATTTTACGTAATAATTCCGGTAAATAAGATATACGAATAAGTAATTAATTCGGACGAGGTGAAGCCGAGTCCGAATTTTATTGCGCAATGAGTACGTAATATGTTTTCACCGGACGAATGACGTAACGTATTTTATTTCATACTGAAAATAAAATTTTAAATATTTAAAATTTGGTCCATAGTCCATAGTTTGAGTATTTGCTAAAGTGACTTGTTTACATTTTTCAAACAGTTAAAAAGTTTAAAATGAACAAGAACGCAAAGCACCAGCATTCGGAAGAGATTGCACAAAAATGTAGAGAAGCTACGGCCAAGTTTATTCCCGTAAAGTGGGAAGAGCGTTACAAAAAAGAATATGAAGTGTTTAGTGAATGGCGACTACAACATAATGTAGAAAAAATTAATGAGGATGTTATTCTGGCGTGTTTGTATGATTTAATGAGTATTTTTTGGTATTTTAAGTATAAATTGTATTTGTAATGAAACTTTTTAAATTTTTAGTCTACACAATATTGTGGTACTTCTTTGTGGAGCAAATATGCCATGGTGAAGTCGATGTTGCTCGTGTTTGAGAATATTGACATTTTGAGATTCTCGAGGCTAAAATCATTTTTAAAACATAAAACAGTTGGTCATCAGGCTAAACACGCAAATACACTCAACCGAGAAGAAATTTATGAATTTCGAAGAAGTGCTCCTGATAAAGAATATCTTCTCACAAAAGTGAGTAAACATTGGGGAGTAAATTATTTAGGAATCGTTTTTTATTTTTAGGTAGTTTCCATGATTGGAGTTGCTGGAGGCTGTCGCAGAGAAGAACTGTACGAAATGTCTTTGAACGATATAGAAATCACTGCTTCTCAAATGGTTATTACTATTCCTCAAACAAAAACAAATAGGCCGCGGGTATTTGCAGTAATTAAAGAAGCACACAGAATAAAATTTTTGGAGCTATATCAAAAATATGTAAATTTACGTCCAAAAAATACTGAACATGGTAAGCTGTTTTTGGGCTACAGGCATGGACAGTGCATCAATCCAAGAGCTGGAATTCACTCAATTGGTGGAGTGGCAAAACGTATCGCACAGTTTCTGGGTTTAGAAAACCCTGAAACCTACATTGGACATTCGCTCAGAGGAACAGGTTCTACGCTCCTTGCCAATTCGGGAGCCGTTATTTCTGTTCTTAAGCGATTTGGTGGATGGAAAAGCACACCATCGCAGAAAAATATGTTGAAGATTCCCTTGAAGGCAAAAATAAAATTGCTCGTATGATTCAAGGTGGAGAAAGTTTTGTTGAAGTTGTTATGAGACGACGAGAAGAAGCATCTTCTTCAGAAATTGTATCTGAATGCAATTCAAGCCCTGAATTCAATACATTCAACTCTAAAGGCAATATGTGTATAAAGAATGATGTAATTGGCACTGATACTCGATCCACAACAGTGTGTAATTGTGCGAAAATTTCTTCAATTCAAATTAATGGAAATGAAAGTTGTGCCATTAATATTAATTTAAACATACCAAAATGACCTTAACTCTTATTTTCAGTTGAATTTCACCTTAAGTCTTATTTTCAATTCAATTTTAATTCTGTATCTGTTTATTTTCTAAAAACTTGTTAATAATTTATTTCTGCAGTTGCCTTTGAATTGAGTACGGTAAAATTCCTAGCGTACTGTAAAAAGCTACTATACCGTAAAAACGTGTTTTACAGTATACTAGAGTATGACGTAAAACTGACAATTACAGTAACGTATGAAATAAATAACCATTATGTAATATAAAAACGCAAATCTAAGCAAGCTATTAATGTAAATGTTTGATTAACGTATTCAAAAGCCAGCAATGGAGTCTAATTTTTTTTTTTTATGATTGTGGACCTGAACAGGCTAAATAAGGCCTATCGTGCTAAAGCACTCAGGAACACTTAGGAGGATGGATAGAGGGATAATGAATTGCCAATAGATGCCTATGAACAGCTACCTTCAATTTTGTCATATCATAAGTGAGAGGAAAACGGGAACTAGGGAGATCATTCCAGAGTTTAGAAGCCGTGTAGAAAAATGTGGATTGCGCCCGTTTGGTACGACAAGTGGAGATTTGTACTGCATACTGATGATGTGAATGAGCGAACCGAGTGTTTTTCGCAAAGATAGCCGGAGATGGTATCAAAGAATGTAATTCACCAGCACAATAGCCCTTGTAATAACGATAATACAAAGAAAGAACTGAAACAATCCTTCTATGCTCGAGGGACTGTATGTGAGAAGTTAAGGACGGGTCATTTATAAGCCTAATCGCTCTCTTTTGAATACGATTAACGATATCGAGAGCGTATTGGGGAGCACTAACCCAAAGGTGAGAATTATATTCCAGATGAGGCCGAATTTGGGCCTTATACAGCAGAAGGAGTTGTCGAGAGGTAAAGTACTGCTTAGATCTGTACAAAAGCCTATTTTACGAGCAGCTGTTTTGGTAGCTGACAGAAGATGGTCAACCCATGAGAGATTTGAAGATACAGTCATACCCAACAGAGTAATAGGGTCTGAAAACTTAAGAACTGAGCCATTCATACTTACAACAGGAAATGATCGATCTTTTTGGCGGACATAAGGCAACACTGAGTTTTGTTAGCATTAAATTTAACTAGATTATTGCTTCCCCATTCGAGAATACGTTGAATGTCTTTGTTGATTGAATTTGCCATTTCAGCTTTAATTTCTTGATTTGACATAGAAGGTGGATTATCACTATGAGTAGACTGAGATGAACTACAGTGAAGAGTGCTATCGTCAGCAAAGCAATGGATGGGGTTAGTTGTTGAAGAAATAAGGTCGTTTATGTACAGCAGAAAAAGTGTAGGCGCTATAACGGATCCCTGTGGTACGCCCGCGTTAATGCTAACTTCTTTTGAAAAAAGCCATCAACTACGACACGTATTCGTCTTTTATCAAGGAAACTAGAAACCCAGTTGATGAGCGTATCATTTAACCCAAACGAGGTGAGTTTGGCAAGTAAACATTTATGCCAAACTTGGTCAAATGCCTTTGAGATATCTAAAGCGACTACAACTGTTTCACCGGACTGCTCTACTGTATTGTTCCAAACTTGGGTCACATATGAAATAAGATCGCCTGTTGAACGACTTTGCCTAAACCCATATTGGTGGTCACTAAGGAGTTTGTTAGTTTCAAGGAACGTGAGCAGTTGCTGATTGATGGCTTTTTCCATGATTTTAGACAAAATGGAAGTGACGGCAATTGGTCTGTAATTTGAGGATCGGTCTTATCACCTTTTTGGGAATAGGTTGAACATTTGCTAACTTCCATGATGAAGGAATTCCCAGAAGACATAGAGATCGTATAGAGCTTAGATAGGACTGGTACTAGTTCTGGGGAACATTTCTTTAAGACAATAGCTGGGATACCGTCTGGGCCAGTCGCCTTATTGAGATCAAGCCTACTGATGATCGATTCCAAGAGCTTGTACCGAAAATGAATTGGTTTCATACGTATGAAGAAGAGTTGACTAGGGGCACATCTTTTCCAGAATCATTGAGACACGAGTTTGATGCAAACAAATCCACAAGAACGTTGGCTGTGTCTACAGAATCAGCAACTACCGATCCGTCAATAGATGTCAGGGGGGGAAATGAAGATGTTCGAAAATTTTTACTAATGGCTTTTGCTAAAGACCAAAATTTACGACTGCCTAAAGGAGATGTAGCTAGTTCATTGCATTTTCGTTGTTCGAACAACTTTTTAGTTTTAGTGATGACACTTTTGCAGATATTTCTAGCACCAACGTATTCTACATGACTGTCAACCGATTTATTAGATTTCCATTTAATGTAACATTTATTTTTAAAGATATTGCATCAGAACAAGCCTTATTGAACCAGGGTTGGGAACGTGAATGACCTACACGGTACTGTTTTTTCGGAATGTATAAATCCATTCCCATGAGGATGACTTCAGATACTGAAAGAGCGATGTCCGAAGAAGAGGACGACTTAAAACAATATTCACGCCATGGAAAGGTTGCAAAGAAATCCCGTAAATCACTCCATCGAGCTGACTTAAAACACCACAAGGTTCTATCGGTTTTGCGAACAACAGTGGAATTAGATACAGTAGAAATGATTTTTATTAGACAATGGTCGGAAAGACCTAAAGGCGAAAGAACGGAAGTTTTATAAACAAGAGGGTTTGATGTAAGAAAGAGATCTAGAAGATGTGGAGTATGGTTAGGGTTATCAGGGATTCTTGTGGGTTCAGAAAATCATTTGTGTGAGATCAATGAAATAGCAAATGTTTCTGCACTATGACCAGCGGATTTGTAGTAGATGAAAATTGAAGCCAATTAGAGTTATGAACATTGAAATCGCCTACAAATGAGATATCGCAAGATGGAAACTGAGACAGGAGATAGTCAACTTTCGTACTAAGGTAATCGAAGAAGTCTTGAAAGTTGCTGTCATTAGGAGACCTATAAATGCAACAGTAGAATTTCACAAAATTAGGACCAGAATGTTTAAACCAAATCACGTCAAAATTTTTATTTTCTAAGGAAGAAACCCTCTTGCAAGCAATTCTGGCCTTGATGTACGCACATACGCCTCCTTTATATCGAAAGTTAGAGTGAAGATGGTATTGAGGAAATTGCAAGTCGGGTGACTCGGAGCTTTCAGAGGAGACTTGTGTTTCAGATAGAAACAATATATCAGGTTGTAATTGTTCAAGATGTTGGTGAATAGCATTAAGATTAGACCTGATACCGCGGATGTTGCAGTAGTGAATCAGAAAGTTGATAATTTCGATGACCGAGGTCGCTTGGACCCTGCCCTCCCGAACATCCGAATGGGGCAGGATTTTACGTCCGGAATTTATAACCCTAGAAACCACAGCCATCTTATTCTTTAATTTGGGACTTTTAATCCGATAGGAAGACAGTGAGGGCGAGAAGGAAGAATAAAGATGAGAATAGATTAAGGATGATGGAAAAGGTAACCGGCAGCCCTTACCGAGCTCAGAAAATCGGAGACCCAATATTAAGGAGTCCATGGTAAGGGTGGTGGTACCTCCCCTGCTGGCATGGAGTATACATGCCTACCACCTATCAAAATTATATTATATTAATATTATTATAGCAAATTAGATATTATTAAACTGTGTTGAAGGTGGCAAATCAGAACGCCATTTAACGGAAGAAGGCTAACAATAAAAAAATGTTATATTGAAAGTGTAAAATTGTAATTTGAAATTCGTAAAAGCATACCTAAGGAAGAACTTAACGTATCAATTAGAGATCTTATCAAATCTAAAAGGAAATAATTTTCAGTTTACTTATTAATAATTGTAAATGTTATTGTACACTGAAAACAGTATATGTACATTTAATGTGATTTTAATTTTAAATGTATCTGTTAATTCAATAACGATATTTAACATACTTAATTGGTAAAGCATTTACTTTGACACTACTCTAGCCAATGTAGCATCAAAAATAACAAGAGTATTTTAGGTACTAAATGTTTACACAATCACTCATTTTTGTTTATCAACTTAATTAATCAAAAAGTCCCAAAGCAATTCTGAGAAAACCATAATGTCTAATGTTAGTTTGATATACAGAATTTTATGAAATGGTATGTTAATGCAGTCAAATTACCTTGTTTACTTCAACTACTCACAAAAAATGATTATATTATTAGTAGAACACATACTTTGGAGTGTTCCAAAGTACCAGAACTGCTTTCAATGTTTGTGGGTATAACGTTGTTCAAACTTTAAATAAAAAACCAAAGGAAGGACCCTTACAATAAACACTTTTGAATTGCAAGTGGGACGGAAGTAGCCTTATTGAAGACCCGTCGATGATTCATTTTAGTTCTCAGCTTGTTGTAAGAGGTTACGTTATGTTTATATTTTAGATTTATTTTGAATTTGAGCGATTTTTAAGTAGTGTTATCAGTGTTTTTACATATTTTATTGTAACAGGACGGTTTAGATCATAAGTAAAGGTAGTGTTTAGGGAGTAAATATTAGTGATTAAGTAGGACTGTAAATAGTATAAACCATCGTTAGTTGCGCAGCGTGTGGGTGCTCCCAGATAACCGAAATTAAGAATTCAGATATAACGTTTCACAAGTGGGTACGTTTATGATTTGTTTGCTACACAGCGTGGGCGAATTTTCATTACACAACCGCTAACATCATGAATATCAAGACATTTGCATGTGATAATAAGTACTTTTAAGTAATTTTTTGTGCTCTTTTCAACTCTCTGATTAAAACCCTCTCACCAAAAAAAAAACAAAAACAAAACAGCAGCGAAATGTACAGTGCGTCCCATTTTGGTTGAGACAGCCAAGTATCTCAGTTGTTGTTGAAGATAGAACCTTGCGGCTTTCGCGGTCCTGTGCCACTTTTTTGTGAAACTCAAGATGTCCTGAACGGATTTTTCCTAACTTCTTTCGTTCATAAGTTACAGGGCGTTTTTGAAAATTCACACTTTTTGGACCCCCTCCATATCTGCGAAGTTTCTCAGCGATAATGTCAAATTGAAAATTTATCCCATAGAGAATTTTATGTAGAATTCAGTGGCGCACTTAATTTTTTTCTCGGGGTATGGTTATGGAGATACAATTCAAACTTATGATTTTTTCAATGGAATACCCTGTACTTTATCACCTCATTAAATTCCTTATTTTTTTTCCTTCAAAATGATATATAATATATAAACATAAATGCTCCAAAATTACTAAAACATTGATTTTTAATAGTAGGCTATGGATTTTTCATACAAAAAATGTTCAAATTGAAGAAATACTACTTGTGATTTTTCCACGAAAGGAACAAGAACAGTACTAACACTAATTCACTAACAAAACACAAAACGTAGGTAGCTAATCGCAACAAATAAATAGTAATAAAAAGTTCATAATGTAGAATAAGCAACTAATTAAATATTTACTCATACTATTTCATTTCGAAATTATTCGGTAACTTATTCATCGAATTGTTCAAATTGATGTCCATTTTCCCTAACACACAATTTCTTAATACGTCTTAATGCATTTAAAATTATGAAAGGCCGATTTTGTAAATTCTGGAAAACTGCCTCTGTTATTGCACGAAGCTTTTCATTATTATTGTGCCTCTTACCGTATATTTTATTTTTCAAAGAACTCCACAAAAAAAAGTCCAACACTGATAAATCAGGTGACCTTGCAGGCCACCTAATGGGTCCATTTGTTGCAATTCAATAGTCCTGGAGAGTTTCTACTAAAAACGGCACAATCAATCTCGAATTGTGAGCAGGGGCTCCGTCTTGTTGGAAGTAAATGGCATTAAGATAGGCGAGGGGAACATTCTGCAGGAATTCTGGTATTACTTCTTCTAAAATTGCCAAGTACCTATTAGCGTTGAGAGCCCCTTCAAAAATGCGGTATTTTATTGATGTCCCCTGTTGTTGTTGCTCAAAAATTAGGTGTTGGTTTTCACCATACCAGTGCCTTGTATTTTTCCTGTTAAATAAACCGGCACTGCTTATATGGGCTTCGTCTGACCATATGACTTTACTCGCAAAATTATTGTACCTTCGAGTTTGGTTCAAAAACCAATTACAGAAATTCACACGCCTCGCTGCATCACCAGGGTATAAATTATGGACAATATTCACTTTGTAGGGTTTCAATTTGTGTGTTTTTTTAAATCCTTTGTATCCGTGATCGGGGAACACCAGTGTCATTTTCTAACTTCGTACAAGAAGTCTGAGGAGAGACACGGACGCCGGCCAAGATTTTTTTCATCCACTTCATTATTTTCCTTGTTATACGTCTTGGATCGGGGTTTAGAATACGCACCATAATTTAGTAGATTATTCTTTAGTCGAAATATCGTTGCTCGGCTAGGTTGACGCCTCTCTGGATATCCAACGTTTTAAAAACAATACGTCATATAATGTCTTATTGTAAATTACTAGTTTACCTGTTTAAATATAATTCTAACGCTTCGTCAACATTTTCATGGCATTGATTGAAACATTGTATGATATCATACTTTTCGTTGTTCTAAAAAATTCTTTCAGCCATTATAAAATTTCACAAATTAATAATAAACACAAACACAAACACGATAAAGCTCACCAAAATTTATCATTATGACGGCAGATGTGTTGATTTTTCCACAGTCACTTTATAAAATAATACTCGAAAAGTCAACAGTGTTTGTATCATGCATGACCTACTATAAAGAAATCACAAATAATAATCCTTGTAGTAAAACTTTGAAATCCATGGCACTCTATTAAAATTCAATGTTTTAGTAATTTTGGAGCATTTTTTAAAACTTCATGTTTATATATTACATATCATTTCGAAGGAAAAAATATAAGCAATTTAATGAGATAATAAAATACAGGGTGTTGCATGAAAAATCATAAGTTGAATCTACCCATAACGATACCCGAAAAAATTGAGTGCGCCCCTGGATTCTACGTAAAATTCTATGGGACAAGTTTTCAATTTCAATTATCGCTGAGAAACTTCTTTGATATGGAGGATCCAAAAGTGTGGATTTTCAAAACATGTAATTTATAAACGAAAAAGTTGAAAAATCCGTTCAGGCCATCTTTTTCAAAAAAGTGGGACGGAAAACCAAGTCTATCCAACAACAACCGAGATACTTGGCTATCTCAACCAAAATGGAATGCACTGGACAGTAAATTTTTTAAATGGAACAACCTAAATTTTATTTTATAAATAGAAACCCTATGAAATTTTGAATATGACACCATTTTTGTTTTCATTTTAAAGTTATAACTAAATTAGAAACAATAAAGAAATTGTCGTAGTAGGCCGTGGATTGCACGACTGAAACAAAATGATTTATTTAAGAAATGAAAATGAATAACAAAATAAATAATATCAGTAGAACCGGGAAACCTTCCGCCGCCATTTTGTTTTTTGTGATGTCACCCTTAGGACACCTTTGGTCGCCCATTTTTATATACTCTCACGTGCGGATCGTATTTTTTTTCACCTGAGAATAAAAAGATTTAATCTGTTATTAATTAGGGCCCGTTTTTATCAAAGAAGATTGCATAATTATTATTACATTTCTTTTAATCTCATCTACAGATACCTAATTTATATATACATTGGGGGTTGTATTCCAACAATGGGGAAAAATTAATAGATAAGTCATGTAAAGATGACAAGCGGTTTCATAATAAAAAGATGTTATTTAATCTGTGTACTCTATTTATTATTATTAAACAGTTATACAAATTCATTTATATGAATTGGAAAGTAGCAATCAGTCGTCGACAAGGCGTTAATTAATGTGTTGGGGTGCCCTACACCTGTATTACAATTTCGGTCATGTTCGGGGAGGGTTGGAGTGGGTTCGCCGAAAGAGTCTTCACCGAAAGCCTCGCACCGGAAAAATTTACCAATATGAATAATATAAAGTGTTTAGAGTCCTCCAATCATCATTAGCATAAAGCAATTATTTTCCGATTTCAACAGTTATGCAACCGCAATAACAACCTTTCACTATTCAAGTACATCTAATGTATATGAAAAAAAAGCCAGTCCTGCATAAATGAAAGTTAATTGGATTCGAATTATATGCTGTACAGGTTCTTTGCGAGTAACAAAAAATCCCGCCAATTAAATTACACATATTTTTAAAAAACAGGCTTGATTGTGACGTCATCTAGTGTTGTATTTTAAAACAGAAGTTGATCTCTCTCTCTATCTGTCTGTCTTGCCCTAGCCTCTATCGTCTCTCGCTCGTTTCTTGCGTTATTAGGTTAGACCGAACACACTTACAATGTTAGGTTAGATTAATAAAAAAACACGGTTTTAGGTTAGGTCAATGCGCACGTGCGGGATCATATTATAATTTTCAAAATATCTAAAATAGACACATTTCACAAGACTTTTCACGGTTAGCGGTTTCAAGGATCTCTGTAAAAGGTCTACTTAGAAGTGCACGATTCAGTTTAGCCGAAATGACGAAGGTAGTACGCACGATACGAGGGGAAGTAAAGAATAGGTATTAAGCATAGACGAGAGATAGAAGAGACTAGGCGAGCTATTAAGGAAAATAAACGAAAGAATAATAGCGTTTTTAGTAGTTTAGCTGTTTTAATTAAGAGTTCCGTAACAAGAGAGAGAGAGAGAGAGGCGAGCATGAGCAACTTCTATTGCAGAAAAACTTTCAGTGAAAAAATATCTGCAATCACAGGAATATTCTCTGTTTTATCGTACTTATATTTTAACATGAAGATAATCCTACTTCTTGTCTTTTATATATTTACTAAAATCGACACGCGCATCGCGCATTAACAATAATAATTTGATGTATATCTAATTTGTAATGTCTAATTACCTGCTTACTTAATTGCCCCTCATTTGTTTATTTTGTGTGGGTTGGTGTGTGTGTGTGTGTGTGTGTGTGTGTGTGAGTGTGTGCGCGCGTGCGTGCGTGCGTGCGTGCGTGCGAGCGTGCGTGCGTGCGTGCGTGCGGCGCGCGGCGTGCGTGCGTGCGTGCGAGCGTGCGTGCGTGCGTGCGTGCGTGCGCTGTCGTGCGTGCGTGCGTGCGTGTGCGTGTGTGCGTGTGTCGTGTGTGCGTGTGTGTAG
>JARFJB010002286.1:220000-385000 GCA_036346205.1 Vesta saturnalis | reverse complement strand
GTGGGGGTTTGGGGGGGGTGTGAGTGTAGGTGTGTGTGTGTGTGTGTGTGTGTGTGTGTGTGTGTGTGTGTGTGTGTGTGTGTGTGTGTGTGTGTGTGTGTGTGTGTGTGTGTGTGTGTGTGTGTGTGTGTGAGTAATTGAACATACAAATAAATCAAGCATAATTTTCGAATATATAGGTGGTGACCGCTTAGATAGAGAATCTGCCTGTATAGAAAGAAGCGAATTTTTGCAGCAGCAAAATTTTTAAAAATATTTGTAAATACAATAATCTACGAAATGTCGGCGGCTGATTGCTGCTTTCGAATTCATATAAATGAATTTGTATAACTGTTTAATAATAATAAATAGATAAAACGGACTAAATAACATCTTTTTATTATGAAAACGCTTGTCATCTGTACATGTCTTATCTATTAATTCTTCCACATTATTAAAATACAACCCACATTGTATAAATAAATTAGGTCACAATTTGTAGCTGGGATTAGAAGAAATGTAATAATAATTATGCAATCTCCTTTGATAAAAACGGCCTAATTAATAACAGATTAAATCTTTTTATTCTCAGGTGAAAAAAAATATGTGGGCATATATAAAAATGGCGACCAAAGGTATCCCAAGGGTGACGTCACAAAAAACAAAATGGCGGCGGAAGGTTCTACTAATATCACTAATAACAAACAATTATTCACTTTATTTGCTCAAAATGTTCACCAATGTTAACGTGACATAGCTGTGCACTTCTTAATAAATTCTGACGACATTTTCGTAACGTTTCGGGCGTTATTTGCTGGGTTTCTGATTTTGTTTTTCAGCTCTTCCAAATTTTGAGAATTAGTACTATAAAGTTTATTTTTTAAGAACCTCCAAATAAGGAAATCTAGCACTGTTAGAGCAGGTAATCTAGGTGGCCATAAATGGAGTCCTATGTTTCCCCGTTTGTCACTTATGGGGCGGTACGCCGTCGTGCTGATACCATATTTGATTCAGAATATGTGAAGGGATAGTGTCTAAGTAATCTTGTAGTTCATTTTAAAGAAAATTTAAGTAATTTATGTTTATTAAGTGTTTCATTATAAAAATATGGTCCTAATGAATGATAACTAACTACACCTATCCACACGTTTGTAGAAAAGTGAACTTAATTTTTTGTTGTACTCGAGTTGCATCTCGTGTAGAAGAGGTCGGAAATGCTTTAAAGTAAGCTAACGTATTTATTTCTTGTTTACCATTGTTATCTGCATTTCTAGTTCTTAAGTTACTTGATTCTGTAAAACTCCCAAATCTTGTTAATCATATGTGCAAATTTAAAAATATTCTGTAATGTGGGTGTCTTCTATTGGAATACTGATTGCTGTAAAGGTATGTAGCTTGCTGGCAGTTATCATTTGATAAATAAAAACAGCATAACATATCTTTTTTTTCTAAATTTGTAAATGCCATGTTGTATTACTTTATTAATTAATACTACTAACTATTACAGCTCACCGAATCAAACGAGATAGTAAGAAAATATGTGAACCAAACTAATTGTATTGGAAATATTTGAAGTGATAAAAAATTTAGCCAATCATACAAAAATATTTATTTTAGTACATTTACAAATTAAATTTATACCTGACAGTACTGTTTGTAGGTGTGCGTTAATTTCTTTCTTTTTCTACGTTACTTGTTAGTAATATAAGTTTTTTTCAAGGCAATATTGCTAGTTGTGTGTATAAATATTTTGGCTAAGACCTTATTTTTAATAAATTGTTTTTTAGGTTAGAAATATGGATCCTAAATAGAAAAAAAGTATTATTCATTCTGAAGTTGAAAAATCGATTATCAGAATTCTTACGATAACACAAACTCCGACGAAGAAGTATCGGACAGTGAATAAAATTTTAAATGTATAATCTTTGTTTATTATAAGTTTTGTTACGTACGAAAACGGTCAAAGGTAAAAGTGTTTCGTAACAAAACTTCTAATAAATTAATATTAGTTAAGTTGCTTTGGTATGTGTGAATCCTTGCGATATTGCAGGTTCAAATTCCACTAATATAAGTAATTTAATTTTAATCTCATTATATTTAGAATTTACTTCAGTTCTACATACATAAAGACAAAGTTTACATAGATTAGGGCTTGAATATCGATAGCGCAGTTGTTTAGCGCGGTACTCTAGCAAAGTACAGGTCGTAGGTTCAAATTCTACTCGAAGTAAACTTTTTGTTTATGTATTCAATAAAATTACTAATAATTTTTAAGTATAATCTTTGCTTTGCATTTTGTAACAACATACATAATTTTTTATTTTCTTATTTTGTAATAAGATGTTATGCATTTTTTTTTGTGTATACATACTTATTTTGTAATAACGTTTATTAAATTTAATCGTTTCATTTGTAATGGATAGTCCGTTGGCACCAACAATGTCTCTATTAATTCTATCTAGTTATTAGAGAAGTAACATTTAGCTGACCAGAAAGTACTTGTGTTGCGGTTCAAGGACCAATTTTCAAATATTTAAATAATTAAATTAAATACTACTTAACCTGAAGGTACTCTAAAAGAGACTCAGCGCTAGCTCCGCCCTCTCAGCTATCATATTTGCTTCGATCAACTGTACCTACTTTTATTGTTCATAAAAGACATTTATCGCTTAAAAAAAATAAAAATTGTGTCATATTATGAATTTTATAGAGTTTCTATTTATAAAATAAAATTCAGGTTGTTCCATTTAAAAAACCAATCTACATGTCGCTGCTCTTTGCTTTTTTAATGCGATGTTTATAATCAGAGAGTTGAAAAGAACACAAAACATTACTTACATGTACTTATTATAAAATGCAAATATGTTGATATTAACGAAGTTAGTGGCTGTATAATGCAAATTTTCCACACTGTATAGTTACGAAATTATACTAAATTTAATAAACTATTAAAATGTAAACATAAAATGTTGTGCTTTGTTACTATGGTGATAACATGGGCGTAACGCTAATTACGTTACATTTTTAGCAAAGAATGTCAATTCGTTTGAATATTATACACTACGTTTCAAATGAAATCCATCACTCAGAAATAATAATGCTATGATCCTGAAAGTATGGTAAAATAATGCTTTATTAACATGTATAAGATGATGAAATTTTGAAGGCAGAATATTATCAGTTAACAAGAAAACGTTAATAGTGTGTAGCATCGCCACGCACAGCAATGCAGGCGGTCACTCTCCGAGTCATGCTTTCTATTAGATGGTTATATCATCCTGAAGAATTTCATCCCAGGCTACCAGGAGATGGTGTCGTAATTAATCCAAGTTGTTTGGGGGCCTTGGTAGTTGCCTTAGTCTTCGACCCATTATGTACCATACATGTTCAATAGGCGCAGGCCACGGCAATACTGGTAGCTGCACTTAATCCAGAAACCTTCTTGTAACATGTGCGGTATGTGGTCTAGCATTATCTTGTTGCAAAATACCATTTGGCAACATCTGCATTAACGGTACTACCACTGGCTCCCAAACATAATCAATGTAATTAATGTGTCTAGAATGAACACAAGAGGAGATCTTCCACCAACACGTATGGCGCCCCAAACCATGACTCCAGGTGTTAAGCCTGTGGATCGTCTTTCATCAAACTCTAAATTTCGACGTTCTCCTCGAAACCGCCGCACCTTCTGACGACCATCGTTTCGCCACAAACAAAAACGCGTTCCGTTGCTGAAGACAATGCTATTCCAATGAAGTCCCCAGTCCCACCGCTCTTGACACCATGCCAGTCTATCAGTCTTATGCCCTTAAGTTAACTGAGGTCGTCAGTACGGACGATATGAATGTAATCCAAAAGTCTTATTTCTCCTGTAGATTTTAGACATTGATAGGTGACGACCAATAGCTCCTGTCTAGTTCACCGCAACAGACCTTATTGACTGAATTGACAGTACCTCATTGGTACTGCGTGGTGGTCTTCTACAGGGACGAGGTCGTTGAAAGCCTTCTTCAGACCAAGATGACCAAATGCGGGCCACCGTGGTGTGGTCTCGATTAAGTCTTCTGCCGATTTCTCGAAATGACAATCCTGCTTCTTTCGTGCCAATAATTCTGCCCCTGTCAAAATCTGAAACTTCGGCAAAGTTTCGTTGTTGTCTTACTGGGGGCATTTTTTCAGAATAAATGTGTCAGTTAAATAACAAAAAATTGATACTAAGCGACTAGATTTCTTAAAATGTATAAATAAACATTGTTGGTAATTGATGTTAACAGTGGTGTAAAGTACATAATGGCTTATTCTTTTTCATTGTAACTTCCATCGTTTTCTATATGATACTGAAACATTATTTTGCCAAAATTTCAAAATCATAGCATTATTATTACTAAGTGGTGCATTTCATTTGAAACGTAGTGTATTAGTCATATTAAAATTTATTAGTATTTAAAGTATAAATAAATCATAACTCATAGAAGCCATATGTGATTATGTTTGAAATACACGTATTCGATTTATTTGTAAAAATACGATTGGACAAGATTATATACGAAACATGTACACGCATTAATTTTGCTTAAAGGACAATAATTTTTTACAAAATCATAGTGTTTAATTCCTTTTGAAATTACCCGACACTGGTAAAACGGAAACTATCAGTCGCCATATGTGTGTTGGATGTGGCAACACTGCACGTGAGATTAACAACGGATTTTGTAAGAATGAGGTTATCAATAAAGTGCTAAGATTAGAAGCTGTTTAAATAACGAGGAATCACACAAAACTAATGCATGGTGTCAGGTTTAAATTATAATGTAATAATAATAGTGATTCCTAAATACGGAGGCGAAAGAAATAAGAAAACAGCAGAAAGTAATAAAGAAGCACATGTTAAGAAGTGAGGTTGAAAATGGAGGGAACATTTAAACCACCTAAAAGCTAAATATTTGATAAAAACATTCAAGAAAATTTGGAAAACTTTCTAAAAGCCTTAACATTTATCTAAGGGCAACTGGATTAATTAATCAAGATGGAAAAACGAAGTTTGCAATTTTGCTTAATCATGCAGGAGAAAAAGCGCAAACAAAATTTCAAACATTCAATTTGGGCGAAGAAGACAAAAACAATTTTGATGAGGTAGTGGCTTTAAAAATTATTGCAAATCCTTGAAAAATGAGACATTTGCTCGATACAAGTTTTTACACGTAAGCAACAAGGAGGTGAAGATTTTGACCATTTTTTAACTGATGCAAGAATGTTGGCTGTGAGCTGTAACTTTGGGAGTCATGAAACTTCTCTAATACGGGACAAGATAATATGCGGTATTATTGACCTTGGTATATAAGAACGGTTACTACAAATTGCAGATTTAACAGAGGATCGAGCAGAAACCATATGTCGTACTGCGGAAGTGAGTAAGCATCAGGTGAAGGATCAAGGTGGTAAATGTAGTGAAGTACAGTAAGAAACATGAGGTAGGTAAACCTAGTGCTCGTAGTAATAAAACTTTTGATTTAATAAAATACGATTGTTTAAAATGTGGACATAAGCATGCTGAAATGAATTGTCCAGCATTTGGAAAAAAATGTAACATTTGTTTAAAACCAAATCATTTTGCAATAGGATGTTTAAGTAGGAATAAAGATAGCAATAGTAATAAGTATAAAAATTTTAATACAGGTATAATAATGTGCGTAGGCGAATTCATGAAGTTAATGAAAATTATGATGAAAATGGTGATGATAATTTGTTTATTGACCATTTAACTTTAAATACTGTAAAAGGCGATTCGAATAATTGCGGTACTGTTAATGTATAAATTAATATTAATGATATGAAAATGTAAACTTTCACCATTATCACACATAATAAAGTACTTATTTTTTTTAATTGTGTATTTTAAATTATACAATCTAAACGTTTCGATAACACTTGCAGTTATCTTCATCAGTCAGTAAAATCTGTTAAAAATTGTTGAAGATGATGTAAACAATTTTGTCAAAGTTGAAAAATTAAAATATAAACGTCAGCCTGCTATTAATATAACAGTTTGAGAAACGTATAAAGCCAACTATAAAAATTAAATTTTAGTAAAGAATAACTGGGTCATTAAAAATTAGATATTGTTAAACTGCCTTAAAGATGATAAATTAGAACACTCTCTACGGCGAAAGCTAACAATGAAAAATGTCAGCCAAAAACACATTTAACAAAATTTGATCAAGTTATGATGTAAGTCTAAAGTTGTGAAAAACTTCAATTTGAAAATGATAGAAGCATTCACAAATCTAACAAAGAAGTACCTTTATCAATAAGTGCAAGTGTTATTAACAATGAAAAGCATAATGCTGGACGTTTTTTGTAATTTTTAATTTTAATCTTAATTTCAACTACTTATGTTAAATTATAGTGCTGTGGTATGATATGTCTAGATTTTTTGCTGTGTTTTTCCTAGACCTTGAAGCAAATGCTTTACCAATTAATTATATGTTAAATTACCATAGCACTATAATTTAACACAAGTAGTTGAAACTAAGATTAAAATTAAAAATTTCAAAAAACGTTCTGCATTATGCTTTTCATTGTTAATAACACTAGCACTTATCGATAAAGATATCTCTTTGTTAGATTTAACTGGATTATTTTATTTGATGTGATGTTTAAATTTGTGAATGCTTCTATCATTTTCAAATTTGTACTAGTTGATGTCAATAGTAATCCTGTTCTGGGATTAAATGCTTGCACGAAAATGAATTTACTTAAGAAAGTTGACGTTATGCAAATTAAATATGAGGATAAAAATGATGGTATTAATAAACGTAAAGATATTTTCTCTGGTACTGGTAAAATACCATTTGAGTGTAAAATAGTTTTGAGGGGAAATGCAAAACCTTTTGTCAGTGGTTGTAGAAGAATTCTTAATACAATAAAACCGCTTTTAAAGGAAAGTTTAAACGATTTAATAAGACACGGTATATGTAAGGTTGATGAACCCAGTGAATGGGTAAATAACGTTTGGCTGGTTGAAAACAGTAATTATAAGATACGTATTTGTCTCTGTTCATTTAAATAAATATACATGTGATGATCAGTATCCAATTCCCACATTAGAGGAACGGACTGCAAAACTTAAAAATAAATCTGTTTTTCAGTATTGGATTTAAAAGAAGGTTTTTATAATATTCTGTTAGAAAAGGAAAATATGAAATATACTTACTTTATAACACCATTTGGTAAATATTGCTTTAAAAGGTTACCCTTTGGTCTTAATATCAGTCCAGAGGTTTTTCAAAGAATGAATGAAGAGATGTTTGGTGATCTTGTAATAGGTATATACGAGGGGTCGCTTTTATATTTCCGGACTACTTACGCAATTTACAATGTTAATGTAATTTTTCATTTTATTGATTTTGAATCACATATGGCATGGTAACGTGTTTGACAATTTACAAAACAATTGCAGCATTATTAGTTCTAATATCTGTCAGTTTGTGTTGTAACGTCTCAAAATGGACAAACTTGAATATCGAGCTGTTATAATACAAAACAAGGAAAATCTCCAAAAGTTATTGCCCTTCCAAGTCGACTATTTGTGAATGGTCAAAACATGGCCGAGAATCACTAGATGATGATCCCCGTCCAGGTCGTCCTGTTGACATGATCACTTCGGATGTTATTGAAAAAACCAAGTGTTTCGTATTGGAAGATACAAGATTAAAAAAGCGAAAATTAGCATCTCTATTAGCAGTTTCAAAAACCACAGTTTTCAGAATTTTACACAATTACCTTGGCATGACAATGGTCAGTGCGGGATGGGTTCCACGAGCGCTTACACCTGTTCAAATGCTTTCTCGAATGGATAAGTGAGAAGAATTTTTGGCGCTTTGTGGGGATGAACCAGATTTAATTATCAATCGACTTATCACCGGAAATAAAACTTGGGTCCCGAGTTGAAACAAGAGTCGATGCAGTGGCATATTAGGGGTTCCAGTCCTCCCAAAAAGTTTAAAGTCACCCTTTCTGCAGTAAAAATAATGGCAACTGTTTTTTGGGATTGTCAAGGAATTTTAATGATTGATTATCTGAAGAAGGTGGTACAATCACAGGAGAGTATTATGCAAGCTTAATGCATCGCCTCAGAGATGTTAATATAGTGAAAAGACGCGGAAAACTAACGCGAAGTGTCCTGCTGCTTCATGATAATGCACCAGCCCATAAGTCAAGACTTTCAAAAGCTGCCGTTGCAAAATGTGGCTTTGTAGAAATTGATCATCCACTTTATAGTCCATATTTAGCTCCCAGTGACTATTTTTTGTTACCAGATCTCAAAAGAACACTAAGGGGAAGAACATTTAGGGACGATGATGAACTTATAGCGGCTGTTTGCGAGCATACCAGAAGAATATTTTTATCATGGGTTAAATATGTTATTGAAACGATGTAATACTTGTATTGAAAAGCAAGGGGCCTACATTGAAAAATAAATTTCTGTTGTTCTAATCTACTCTTGTCATGCCTAGTCCGAGAATATAAAAACGACCCCTCGCATATTGATGATTTTATTATTATAATGTTTAATGTAAATAAAATTCAGTTCAAAGTATTTGGGTCAGATTTTTTCAATTGAAGGGGCTAGAATATGTAAAAGCTTTTCAAAAACTTGCATATCCCGAGAATAAAAAACAACTAGTAACATTTATGGGCATGGTTAATTATTTAACAAGGCATATTCCTAGTCTCTCAAATTTAATAGCCCCTTTAAGGGAATTAATTAAATAATACGTCTTGGATGTGGACTGTAGACCATAATCAAGTTTTTAATAATATTAAGAGTTTAATAACAAAAATACCACATCTAAAGATTATTGATACAGCAAAGCAAACTGCAATTCAATCTGACGCTAGCCAATTTGGGATTGGTGGGTTTCTTTTACAAGATGGACAATCAGTTGCGTTTTGTTCACGTAGCCTTACAGAAACTGAAACAAGATATCCACAAAGAGACAAAGAACTTCTTAGTATATGCTTTACGCTAAATAAGTCTCACAATTTAATATATGGAAGAAAGATTTTAATAAAAGCAGTTCATAAACCCTTGGTTCGATTTGTAATAAAGATTTTTATAGAGTAAGTGGTAGATTACAAAGATTACATGTCTGTGGAAAGCGATAATCTGAAAATGACTTACACTGTACAGGTTGTCCCATTTTCGTATGTTTTACGGGGTATCTCGCTTATTTTTTAGGTTAGAACCTTGCGGTTTTCGCGACACCGTGCTACTTTTTAATGAAACCAAAGATGCAATAATCATATTTGCCATAACCATCTTAGTTTTTGTGCTACAGGGTGATTTTGGAAAAATTGCATTTTCAGTGGTCCCCTGTAACTCTGTTATTGTCAGACATATTAAAAAAGTAAAAACTAATGTTTGTAGATTTGTTTACGTAGAATCCAGTGGCGTACTCAAATTTTCTTTAGAGGTCACAGTTTTTGAGATATTGATATAACCTACTTTTTTTTATGGGACACCATATACATTTTTTTTAAATCATTTTCCCCTTGCCAAGAGCTTTTCAAAAATGTAGACAGTCCATATTTATTTTTATAAATAACGTGACAAAATGATTTTTTTCTATAATTTACATTGCTAAAAAACAAAATAATTAATTAGTCACAAACATTGTTCAAATTGCATAATGATGTCTCCTACAAGTTTCACAAAGTTTATAAATTCTTTTAATAGCATTTTCCAAAATAAATAATTGTCTTCGTAATTCTGCAAAAGCATTTTCCGTTGCAATTTTTAATTGTTGCATGTTGGCATATTGCCTTGAATAAATTTTATTCTTTAAATGCCCCCACAAAAAAATCCAAAACCGAGAGATCCGGTGATCGTGGTGGCCATCGAACAAGTCCATTTGTTCCAATCCATCTCCTGGGAAAACGTTCATTTAGCCAGTTTTTTTGTTATTCTAGCATTGTGGGCTGGAGCCCCATCCTACTGGAAGAATATATCGTTCAGTTGAGCCAGTGGAATATCTTCTAAAATGTTCATAGTTTTTTCTTGTAGAATTTGTAGGTACCCATAAGAGTTTAGGTTTTCTTCATAAATCTTGTAAACTATTTTTCGGTTAAAAATAAAGCAGGAGACATTAAATCCGAACCTGCCTTGACGCTCCCTAGGAAAAATCACGTGGGTGTTTTCTTGACTCCAAAACCGCGAGTTGTGTCTATTAAGAATTCCCGAACTTGTGAAATGTGCCTCGTCTGACCAAATAATTTTTTTTTTCAAAATTATTGTCTTGAGTTTTCATATTTATAAACCAATTGCAGAACTCCAATCTACGTTCAGCATCACGGGTGCAGATGATGAACAAGTTTATACTTGTAAAGTTTGAATTTATGTTTTTTTTTAATTCTTTGCACTGTTGTTTTAGACACACCGGTCTCTTCATCTATTTTCCTGCACGAGGTTTCAGGAGTGGCTTGAACAACTGCTAAAACGTTGATCTCTGGTTCCTCGTTCTCTTTGTTGTAAACTCGGGGTCGAGGTTTGTCAAAACATCCATGTTGGCAAAGATTAAATTTTAATTTTTGAAATATTCTTCTGTCGAGTTGTCTTCTTTCGGGATATCTATATGACAAAATAGGTATATAAAACAAATACAAATTCTAAGGTAAAGATTAACTGGCCTGGTCTGCGTTTTCATTACATAATATGAAGTAGGTATTCATATCATATTTCTCAGTTTTAAAATTTTTGGTTTCGAGCCATATTAAAAAATAATTAAACAACAACAACAACAAGAACATGAACGATAACAATAAACAAAAACAACGAATAACAATAAATATCAACACTAAATTTGGGAAAATGTAACCAGGAATAATTTGAGAGGAGTAGAAACATCAAAAATCAAATACCTAAGCAATGGCAGAACGTTAATTATTTTGTTTTTTGCGTTACCATGGTTACCCACGGCTATCCACTATTATCAATGTAAATTATAGAAAAAAATCATTTTGTCACGTTATTTATAAACATAAATATAGACTATGCTATGTTTTTGAAAAGCTCTTGCCAAGGGAAAACAGATTTTAAAAAATATATAGGGTGTCCCATAAAAAAAAAGTACGTTATGTCAATACCTCAAAAACTGTGACATCTAAAGAAAATCTGAGTACGCCACTGGATTCTACGTAAAAAACCTATAAACATCAGTTTTTACTTTTTTAATACGTCTGACAATAACAGAGTTACAGGGGATGACTGAAAATGCAATTTTTCCAAAATCACCCTATAGCACACAAACTAAGATGGCTATGGCAAATTTGATTAGTGCATCTTTGGTTTCATTAAAAAATAGCACAGTGTCGCGAAAACCGCAAGGTTCTAACCTAAAAAATAAGCGAGATAACCCGTAAAACATACGAAAATGGGGCAACCTGTACATACTATTGACATACAGTTACCAATATCAGAAAAGACTTTAAATGAATTGAAAACTGCCACTTACAATGAGTATATTTGGAATACAATTAAAGACGATAATAATAAGGGATGACCTAATAATTTGAAACAATTTAATAGCTCAGAAATGGCAACATTTTCAAAAATTCATAATGATTGTTAAAAATGATTTAATATTCTACAACGATAAATTAGTAGTACCATCATCTCTGAGGAAAACAATGCAAGAAAAGTTCCATACGGCGCATTTGGGTATTGAAAAAATGAAGGTTAGGGCGAGGAACATTTCTCAATGCGATGCTTATTTAAAATTCTCTAAAGTACCTAGAAAAGAACCTCTAATACAGTATGAAAGACCAAACATTCCCTTTTACAAGGTGGGTACAGACATTCTAAGTTATGGGGGTAAAGATTACCTAGTCCTTGTTGACTATTTTTCTAATTGGATGGAGCTGGTTCCTGTAAAAAACAAAGGTACTTCAGAAGTAATTTATAAATTAAAGCAAATATTTGCTAGATTTGCTGTTAATAGTATTGAATTTAAAAGATTTGCGTTAGAATGGGAATTTAATGTAGATATCCCAAGTCTAACGGCCTTTCTGAAAAAGCGGTCGGAATTTGTAAAAATATTTTAAGGAAGTGTAGTGAAACTGAAACCGATATTTTTAAAGCATTATTAGAATACAGAACTACACCGCTGGCAGGATTTGATGTCTCCTTCAGAATTAAGGAAAGACTGGTTATAGTTTATACGTCTGCTGTATACTCTGTCAGATGTCTTCTTGGCTATTTAACCTCAGATTATTCTTCGTATTTCGTTTCGTATAATCGCGTCGTGTTTTGTAGTTATATCTTTCGCTTCGTAATTTATTAGTTTCCATTGCATTTGTAAACAACAGTTTTTTTCAAAACTATTATTAATATTCACTATTACGAGGTAAGTTTATAATGCAAAATGTATTTCCAATTGATTGAATGTATTTATTTATTTTGCAGCAAATAATGATGTCATTAAAAGGTAAATCTTTGAAAAGCGAAACTCAAGTAATATTAATAAATATACTGTATTATTTAGAGATGGAACGAGATAGCGGGGGGCCAACTTTACCTTTAACTTCCATTATCCAGGTACGCTAATAATTTTCACTGTTTAAATTTATATTTATGTAATATTATGTTGCAGCGAACTGCTCTCGCATGCGGCATTTCCGAGAAAACCGTAACTCGGACAAAGGCAAGAATGGCTCTCGCTTTAGAATCTAAGAAATCGGCGCCGGATTCACCCCAAAAACATAGGCTGCGTTTGAAGTCGAAGTCACAGGATGTCGACGAATACGTGAAAGACGTTTTGAAACGTAAAATTTACACCATGCATGCAACTGGTGAATAATTCATAAATTATTGTTGAAATGGAGTTAATCACTGTTTAATTTTAGGCTCACATATTACTATCGAAAAACTTCAAACTGAACTTAAAGAACATAAAATATTTACCTTCAGTAAAACGAGTTTGAAACAATTGTTACACAAAATTGGTTTTGAATTCAAAGTTGACGATGGAAGAAGGCGTTTAATGGAGCAAGTTCATATTGTTGGTGCTCGATCAACATTTTTGCGAAAATATTTTGAATATAAAAGTGCGAAATTAGTTACGATCCTGTCTTTTTGGATGAGACGTGGATTTTTAGTCAAGGAAACGTTCGAAAATCATGGCATGATAATGATTTGAAAAGCACAAAAAACAAACCGATAGGAGAAGGGAAACGGTAATTAAAATAGTCCGATTTGTTAAGAATATTTTTAACCGAATAAATTTTAGTTTTATCGTACTGAGTGCTGGCAACAAGGATGGCTTTATACCTAATTCATCATTGGTATTTTCCAGTAAAAGTAAGACAGCAGACTACCACGATAATATGAACGCTGATTTATTTCAAAAATGGTTTCAAGAACAGCTTTTACCAAGTTTAGAAAAACCAAGTTTGATCATTCTTGACAATGCCCGTTATCATTCTACATTAGTGGAAAAATTAGCTTCAAGTAGTTGGAAGAAAGATCTTCTTCAATTTAAAAAAAAAACACAACATTCCTCATTCGAATGGTATGCTGAAAGTGGAATTATTACAAATTGCCAAGGATTTACAAGTTCCAAAAATATATGCAGTTGATAAAATCGCTAATCAATGGGGACATCAAATTTTAAGTTGACCTCCGTATCACTGCCAATTCAAACCTATCGAGTTAATATGGGCAAATTGTAAACAGTATTACAACAAAAAACGTTGGAAGACAGGGCTTCAGGGACGAGAATGTTTTATCGCTATAGAAGGGTTCATTAAACCAAGTAACTGGAGAACTGCAGCAAAAGTGTATTTTACATGCTGCAAAGGAAATGAGCCAGTAGTGGGACGTTCAAAAAAGAGCTGAGGAAATGGTAAAACCTCTAGTAATCAATGTCGGAGAGTCGAGTGAAGATGATAGTGAAATTGAAGGTGATGACTTTTAATTATAATATGTCCAATATTTGAATTTAAAGCAAAAATTAGAATCTTAGTTACTTTATAATATTGTAAAGAATTATTATATTTAACATATACCCCTGTAGCTGTACTTAGGTTTACATTCGTTGTGTATATATATATATATATATATATATATATATATATATATATATATATATATATATATATATATTGACAAACTGTAAACTGAGATTTTTAAATTCGGTTATATTATTAACTAATAATAAATCTCATTTTTAACATGCAATACAGTGTATTTATTTATGACAAAATCAGTTATTTATAAGTGGCTTCGTTAACCAAATTACAGTCTTGACGCTTTTGACGCAGTGAGATCTGTCGGCTAAAAACAATCCTCCGCAATTAACCAAACTTTTCGCACTTCATTCGAGCATTGCCTACTGCTTGCTAATTCGTTTCTTATTGAAAATTATAGATATAATTAATTTGTAAAACAGATCCAAAACAAAATTTTGTTGACTCGGTCTTGGTTCTGATAATCGTTTGCAGTTGTACAATATATTTTTATCATATGACTACACACACTCGGTGGACTTTACATACCAGAATAAGTGCGAACAGACCTTAAACGAAATTCGACTTTATTTATACTAGTGGATAGGGATTTTTAAGACCTTTAGGATGCTAAATCCCGAGATATTCGAACAATAATTTTATTCAAATTTGACAGCGTGGCTTAATTTTGAAAATAACCTAGAAACATTGACGATGTTTTGTTGGCATTCAAAATTACTAACTATATGAACCAATAACGACATACGTTTTTTAAAATCTTAAACCATGCTTTACTAAAAGATGAGTCATAAGACACCTCTCGCCGGCCCGACTATATAACCAGACCAATCTTAGCCGGGGTAATACTAAACGGCTTAATATGCTATATGTATGAAGTGCAAGACATGATTTACCCCTAAGCGTTTGATCAGAATAAGGAAAAAACGTGAAAATGTAAAATAAAGAAGAACTTTTTTTCTTTCGTAAGGCAATTTAAAACAAATAGGTTAAATGCGCATCGGTGACTTTAACAAAAGAAACAAAATTTGGCGTAACAACATCGAGATATTTTATGAGTTTATATTCTTACTACGTTTTAAGCTGTAAACACGTACTGCAAAGTGTGCGACAAGGATATAATATGGTTGCCAACCCTACACGATTAATGACTTTTAATACCAACTGTACTTACGATGCCATTTTGGCTTTAATACAAGTTTTATAGTAAATTATAATTATAGTATTGGTCTTAGAATATAAAATACCGGGAAGGAACGTTCAATTGTATTCCGTATTTCAAAATTGCGATGGAATTCGCCATATTGAACACCCAAGTATGACTAATTCTTGGTGGATTGAATGAAGAAAGTGGTGTTTTGTAAAAGTGTTTTGAATATTTTGAACTGTTTTAAAGTATCCTGTATAATTATTACTGGTAATAATCAAGTGTTTATAATAACGTTGTGTACATTAAGTAGTGTTGCATTGAATACTACATAATACAACATTCAATTTAAGTTATGGTTTTAATTCATTGACGTAAGTGTAAACGTTTTTTGAATAAATGCATGACTAGTTATATCGTAGCTTAAAAGTGTATTATAAATATTAAATAATTTAAAATATGTATAGGTATGGAAAAATACTATCGCGGGTCTGACTTATCATAAGTAAAACAAAGACAGTACAATAAGTTCACGTGCTAAGTTATATGGAATACACAACAAACTAGTATCAATGACACATTTAATAGCTACTGGCAACGAGAATTGAAAATCTGTGTTTTCGCAAGTCCGACACAATACCCATGTATTCCACTAAAGAAAAAAATACAGATTACTAAGTGGTATTATTCAGGAAGCACTGCACAAGAAATAATGGGCAGGTCCAACAGAAAGTACGATTATGCGTACCGTTAGTAAATTTGAAAGATGTGGATATTTAAATAATTGTAGAAAATGCAGTAGCCTTGATGATAATGATGGTGAGCATCCTGGTCGTAACTTAAACGAAGAGCGCGAACTCCAAGAAATTGCAGTGCATAGTTTAGCAGAAACTAATTTCCCGTGCAATAGTACAAAAATTGCTGAAGAAATTAATATTGAACCAAGAACAGTTTGCAATAGCTGGAAAAGGAATAAATACCGTTGCTATAAGTTGCAAACCACACAAGAAATTTTTCCAGATCATCAAAAGCGTATGGAATTTTGTGGAGATATGATGAAACGGGCTAATGAAAACGAGATTTATTAAAAATATTTTGTTTACCGACGAGTATTCTTTTAACTTACATGGCCATCACAATTCATCTATCGCTGTTGGTCACTCTCAGGAAAACAAACACATTAGTATTCCTTACCGAACACAATACCCCCAAAAGGTTAATGTGTGGGCAGGAATTTTAGGCAATTCCATAATTGGTCCATTTTTTATCAACTGAAACTTGAATGCCGACAAATATATAGAATTGTTGATAAACCAGATAGTTACAGCTGTTCAACGCCTCAATATAAATTTTGATGACATTTGGTATCAAGAAAATGGCAGTTCTGCTTATACTGCAATAAGAGTTCAACAGTTTTTGGAAACTATGTTCCTAACCGTATTATTAGTGGAAAACGACTTTTTGGTTGGGGATACGTATCCCAGCAAATTTATGGGCACATACATCAACGTGCTAACAATTTGGACGAATTTCGCGTCAAAATTACACGATTTAAACAGCATCAAATGTTAGAAAATGTTAGAAAACAGACGAACTGAATTTTGTCACAGGTTGGGTTACTGCCTTGCGCAAGGTGGAGGTCTTTTCGAAAATCTTATAAAGTAAAGTTTTGAAAAAAGTGTATTCTGTTCATTTTTAAAAATAGTTTTTTAATAAGAAAGTTAAAGTTAAACCTTGAACTTAAGTTATATTATCAATGTTAAAGTTCTTGTTTGTAGCTCTCGTAAGTGTCTCCTTGGTTCTTCTTGCAGGTAGTAATCGAACCATGTCATAAATTCGCAATTATTAAATAAACTTCGATGTTTGAGGTATTATCATTTAATGCTTAAGTGTAAAATAGTTACTTAATAGTTTCGAAGAACACGCTACTTTTCAACAGCATCCTAATTGCTTTGGTTTCGTTAGAAATGTTGAAGCTAGGTTGAAGGAGACTTAAGTAGTTCATATTTTGTGCCTACATGCAAATATGTACAAGTGGCAACATCAGTAAAGTTATGTCTCTCTCACACTCATATAATGCTTATTAGGTCTCTTTCTAGCTTATTATAAGTCAGACCCGCAATAATGTCTTTCCAAATCTGCATATTCATTATTATGTATTACTAATCGGAAACTTGTTTTCCTCCACATGCAACACCCAACCCGGACGCACATATAATTGACAAAAACTCCTTCCTAGTATTTTAAATTCTAAGGTATTGGTATACGATTAATTTCGTGCAACGGTTCGTGACTTGAATAAGGTTTATTAGTTCAAACAAAATTAAGAACACCATGATGTGTAAATCAACGATAAATGAAAAAAATTTAATCAACAAGTAAACATAAGTATATTCTAGTCATTTTAATACAATCGCTACCATTTAATGTTAACACATTTTTCTCAAGAAATGTTTTAATAAACTTTAAATGATTGTACTCGTGAGACAAGAAAATATAGTGTTAACCTCCATTTCTGAAACAATAAATTAATGTATGAAAATATGGAAATGTAAACTTTCACCGTTATCACACATAATATAATACTTATCTTTTTTGGGTTTTTTAATGGTGTATTTTAAATTATACAATTTAAACGTTTCAATAACACTTAAAGTTATCTTCGTCAGTAGTAATACATGTTAAAATTATTAAAGATGTAATCAATTTTGTCAAAGTCGAAAAATTAAAACTTAACATCAGCCTGCTATTAATATTGCAGTTTGAGAAACGTATAAAGCCAACTATAGAATTAAATTTTAGTAAAGAGTATCTAGGTCATTAAAAATTAAATATTGCTGAACTGTCTTAAAGATGACTAATCAGAACACTCTCTAACGGCGAAAAGTAACAATAAAAATGTCACCTAAAAAACACATTTAACAAAATTTAATCAAGTTATGATGTACGTGTAAAGTTGTGAAAAACTTCCATTTCAAAATGATAGAAGCATTCACAAATAGAAACATGACATCAAATAAAATAATCCAGTTAAATCTAACAAAGAAATATCTTTGTCAATGAGTGCAAGTGCTACTAACAATGAACGTTCTTTGTAATTTTTTAATTTTAATCTTAATTTCAACTACTTATGTTATATTATAGTGTTGTGGTAATTTAACATATAATTGGTAATGCATTTGCTTCAAGGTCTAGGAAAAACATAGCAAAAAACCAGACATACCAAAACTCAAAATTAAAATAAAATTAATGAATTAAGGTTTCTCTATATAAAGGAAACCTTCCACAAAAAATAGTAAAACATGTAGCGATACTCCAGACTGCTAGTGCTAGTTTTTAAACGTTAGCTGCATTTACTCACAGTTGATAAGTAAGTATCATTTTTAACTAATGTTTAGCAACAGTACTACATTTTAGGTCAATTTGAGTTATGTTCCCGCTCCGATCCAAATTTAAACCAATATTTAATGTCTGCAATACCAAAGGGTTTGGCATTGCAAAGCGCAGGTACATAATCTACTCATAATGTTACAACCCTTCTACATGTATTTCTTGCAGGAGTATCTGAATTTAATATTCCACCAATTGATCCAATGACAATTCCAGAATGGACAATTGAATCGCATTCCAACATTAAATTTTTACCAAGCGTATAAGAATATCGAGCTGTATGGTCACACTGCAGGAGATACTAGAAACATTGATATCTGTGCATCTTTCTAAAAACTGTTTTAGTTCGATGATTAGAGATACTAACTTCTTTCTGAGTATCACGATGTTATGTCGAGAGGTTGAGTTTAGAGCTGATTATGATTATAGAAGTGCTTTTATAAATGGAGTAGATCTTAGTAGTAATGGAAGTATAAGTTCTGTTGGAACTAAGTCACACACTTCTTCTTACGCATAGTAACTTGTAACGAATCTTTTACGTTCTTCGTTGATTTGGTTGTAAAATATAAGAAAAAAGGGTTTTCGATAATTAATGATTTATAAGTTGTGGTAGGCAACTTAATTTGCATTTTGGTGTAACTTAAGTTGCATATTTTCTTAAAGGTTTATACTTCCATATCGTGGAATTATTTTTTACACATACCTGATACCGTGAGCGTCCTTTTTAGCATTGCTGATGTACGTTTTTTTCAAGCAAGAAGCCATTTTTGGTTTCCACCTAAATTTGGTGTAAAGTGCCATTGGTTTAAAGGTAAGACACCTTTAACTCGTATTTTATTAAAATCAGAAACATTTTCTCTTTGCAGGCACTTTTACTTGCCCTTTTAATTACACTTTTAATCACGTTTAATTCTACTATTACGTACACTTGTACTTATAATTTTGATATTTTTTGGTGTTTTCATTTTATGATTGCATTTTGTATTTAATTCAGATCCAAGTTTAGATCACACCTTTTATTTGAACCTTCAATATAATGCAATAAATTCTGAATTATTCAAATTGCAATGAATATAAATTTGTAAGATGTAATTTCAAGTTTGGTATACTTTACAACGTAAAACATTAAAAATACGACATATTCCGCATTCCTTATGATAACAGAGGTTCTTAAGAAGTTGTACAAAAAATTTGTAACAGATATTTATACCCCAATGACTTATTAGGATAAGGCTATTAACACTAGTTTTAAGATTTATTTTATATAATCCCAAATTTAAGTGCTTAATAAACATAATTTGTATATCTTTTATTTTGACATTTTGGTGAATGCTTTATTGTATCCTCGGTTTAGTTATTCCGAGTGTAATAAAAAAAATAACTTGCCGTCCGAGATAACTTTTATTAAGTTTTAAGTGGAAATAACTAAGCAGAAATTTGTTCGTAATTAAGCAAATCAAAAAGCATGAATCAGACCCGATTTGATCTACCTACTGAGTCAATGGCATTATCTTGTATTGAGTGGTTGGTGTCTCTAGTTATTTTAACGATTTGTATTGAGAACGCTTTAAAACATTGATTTACACCACCATTATTAAATTTTATACCTTTATTACATATTATACCTATTTTTATACCATATTATAAGCTATGCTGAATTTTTAGGGGATTATCTTTCCCAAATAAACCTTACGAATAGTAGAAAAAAGAAATAATAAAGCGTATCCTACAATAACAGATGTTAGTCCCAACTCAATATCCTTGGCGATATGAAATTTAGATTTAATTCTAAAGATGGCGAAACTGGCCCGAAATTAGATAAAGTGCTAACTGACAATTGGAGAGAACGGAAAAGAAGGATTATCTGAAATTTACGCTGCAGTTTATAAGAAAGAAGCAAGTGCAATATTTTATTTAATGCATTATGATGAAGAGAAAAAGAAGATGAAAAATAAAGTTAAAGTACTGTGAATCATGATGCCTAAAGCACCATGCGTGACTCTTATCTGTAGCGGGATTTCACAGTTTATTTTAAAGAACACATGACTTCATTTTAAGGTTAACTTTCACAAAGGTCAAAATGATTCGACGAAAAACAAATTAAAATTCATGAAAAAGCCAAGTGATACGAAAAGTTCTTGACCAATCGATACCTTAGCAATTACGTGATAGTATTTAATTACCTCAAGCACATTTTTACTTTTTCCCAACTAGAACTCAACGGCGTGCTGTGTACAGAGTTTATCGGTATATAAAAAATCAAACAACTTTCACATGACCCATTCACAGCTTTCACTTTTCTGGTTTTCCATCAACGCGTTACAATCAACAATTTTCTGGGTTTATCTCCAAATAATGTTATGATTGATAGGAAAACAACGAAGATTAAGGACAACTTAGACTCCAGCAATATCATCTATCAGTACCACGACATTCCTTAACTTTCTTGAATTTAACAAATTATTTGAAAACACATACCTGCAAACCCACAACTAACTCATTAAGCAAGACGATATACCAAAGAAACTAAAACATGCAAAAACCTAGTAGCAAACAAGCATTGAAATGCAAAAGCAAGCGAATAAATACCCAAAAGTAGACTCGCAAACGTTCATGACGTTTTCCCGCTAGAAATGATTCTAACAAGTGGCGCCTTTTTGACAAATTTTGCCCGATTTTGACGTTTTTGGATTCGTGGCGAGTGCGTTTTTACAACATTAAGTATAAATCTCGCCTACACTATGCTATGCCGTTGCACAAACTGCCGGCTGGATGCTCTAATGGGTATTTAGCCTGTAACAAATACCCTTTGTATAATATTTTTTTACTATCTTAATCGAAATACAGTGAGGTACGTGGGTGCCACAGGCTCACTAAGGTGGCCTACATTCCAGGGTGGCCCTTGAAAGTGCCACCTATCGTTAACTAGCATCCATTATACCTTATAAGGCAAAGCATGTAAACAAAGTGTGTTAGAAGTGTGAAATAGCTATCTAAAATAGTGCTTTTTCAAAAAATAAACTAAAAAGTAAAAATATAACCCTTTTTATTTTTGGTAATTTGATTATACTAGTATTAGTCGACCATTTGACAAAACTTAGGAGTGTTAAAAATTTTAAATAATAATTTTTGAGATGCAGGGGTTCGAATTATAAGAGAAATGTAATTTTCTGTTTAGTGACCTTACTAATAATGTTATCTAAAGGAGTACTTGCGCTCTAAAAATAATTTTACAATTTAAATTGAAACATATTAGTGTATTTCACGAAATCACATCCTTTTTAAATTTTATTTTATGATTTAAGTGGCCCTAAAGTAACATTTTCATGAGATTTTTTTTTGTCTCACACTGTGTAATATTACCGAATTTTTAAAAAAGTAACTTTTCATTAAAAAAAAGTTTAATAATCTAAAATTCAGTTTAATTGCAGTTTGTAATATTTCATTCCATTGCATGCTTTTATTGAAATTATTAAAAAATCATGTTTTCTAAATTTTGAGCACCCTGTATAGTAGTGGGACGCTATACAATTAAAAATACCAATGTTTTTAAAAACTACTTAAATAATAGTGCAAGTACGAATTTTTAAATTTTGTATAAAATCTTGTGGCAACCTAAAAATTATTGGGCGTGAATCGATGGAATGGCCTTACAGGTAAAAACATATTAGACAACGTTTATAAAAGTAGAGTTTGTTCAGTTTAGTATTGTTTTCAGTTTTTGTCAGCTTAAAATACTGTGAATTAATTGAAAATTATATATTTTAAATAGAGAGCTGCGTCTACCTAAAAAAGATGGTATTTAGGTATAGGCAATCATAAATAAAAATGACAAAATTTGGTTAAAGAAGCTGAACGATGTTACATTCGTTACTTTTGCTGTACTATTAAGTAAATTTTTGCGATCTATTAAAATTAATGGATTACTCGTATTTCTTTCTATTTTTCTAGAAATAATGACATTTCTCTAAGTTTATCTCTGTAGTTTCTTGAATATATTACGCTTCACAATTAAAAAAATTTCTGTAGTGGTTAGGTAAACTTTTTGATGGTCACTTATAAGTTATATTTCAACTTCATGTGTTGGGAGTCACTGGTATATATCCGTTTGACATACGAATATATTTGACTTTTAATTTTCTCTTCCTTCCGGTCTGTGCTTGGCGAAAGAAAAGCCATTTTGTGTTTCCTAAAAGAAAAATGTAAATTTCTGGACTTTATTTAGCCCATCGATGATTATCGGTTTTATAACATTTTTCTAAATTTTGTGCCAAATCGCTATAAGTAGTGGGTACAAACGATTTATATCGGATATATAGGAAATACTGAAAACAGGTGAGCTTTTGTCACGCTTGGTTTTTTTGTTCTTCTACCATGTTTTACTTTCAGGCAATCGATCTGATTCGATTCAAGAACTAAATCCATTAAGAAAATCATTAAACCAATTAGCTAAAGGGGTTAAACTTAACCTAACAAATTTCTCTAACCACGAAGTTGTTTTTATACTTTAGATTTGCTGGTAAGAATGTAGCAACCTACTTAAACGGTTGCTAGATTTATTTTTATTTTAGGGGAACTCATACTCGAAATTAACTGAATCCATTTCTCTACGTTACCATTAATACTTTTCTGATTCTTTACCTCATTGAAGGTAAGATGGCTATTCATGCTTTCATTTGGCTGTATGTATTTAATTTTAGAGGTACCTTTGGTACGCCACATAATATACCTTTCGTACACCATCTAAATATACTGGTATGCTGTGTAAATATATGTACATTTGTATATGATTCGTATACTGTTGGACATACTGGCATTTCGCTGATGAAGTTATTTATTACATAGTTAGCAAGGAAGTTGACTTCCACACCTGTAAAATATTTGAAATTGTAACTTTCTGACAGGCTGGGATATAAAAGATAAGTTATAAATCACTCATGTTCAGTGTCTTTTGGATACCTTAATGCTTTGATTAATCTGTGACCAATCCTATAAGTTGTATAGACCTATGTACATGTTTGTGATAAAACTTTAAGTGTTATTGCACAAATTTTTGCGCTTTTGCAGTAAATTGCTTTGGGTAAAATGTTTGAGTGTAAGAATAGCATGTCTATTGGCAATGTATGTATTTAAACATTGTTTTGTAAGAAACTGTGTACCTGGATGCATTCCGCTCAACAGATTCGAGTTAAAGGTTTTATTAACCACCTGATCAATTCTATTATTCTTGTTTACTGCAAGTTATTCATAGCAATTGTATTATTACTATAATCTACTATTTAATGTGCCTTTACAACTTGGGGAATGTTTAAATTACCTGTTTACTGTATTTTATTAAAGACTATAAACCTATGTTTTAGTATAACTTAACTTTGCAATTCTGTATATTACTTTGCCATTTTTGGATGTAAATGTAACTTAATTTCATTTTCTAAATTCTAGTATTAGACTGTTTGGGTGGCTTCCTATATTGTGTATTTAAGAGTACAAATATTTTATGTATTCTCTGTGGTTAACAATTTGTATAACACGAGTGAATCACTTATTTATTTAGGGAATTATCTCCTTTACTTTTTTTGGGAATGTAATATTATATATATATATATATATATATATATATATATATATATATATATATATATATATATATATATATATATATATATATATATATATATATATAACCACCAGTAAGAAAATTTGGAAAAACTAAAATCATCAATGGGAAATTACATTACATTAGATTAGCATATTTTGAACTACACGCAGCTAATTTCAGATGCCAGCCCAATAGCCCTTGGGGCTGTACTTCAAAACGACGAAAGTGATCAGCCACATGTCATCCCTTACGCAAGTAAAACATTATTTGGTGTAGAGCACCGATATTCACAGACGGAGAAAGAAATCTTAGCTTTTATGTGCGCTATTCAAAGATTTTATTTTTATCTGGCCGGGGTAGAGTTCCAACTAGTCACGGATCACACACCGTTAGATGCCATATTTAGGCCCACATCAAAATTCCTGCTAGGATTAAATATTGCGGATCTCCCTGTAAGGTTGTGTAAATTGGCATCAGACGAAACCTTTAATGAACTGAATGAACACCAAATACAAACGATCATCAATGAAACAATCCCCAAGGCACTTTCTGTATCCAGAGTTGACATTTGAAAGTTGACATGATGTGTAAATAATAGAAGCGATTAATAAACTATCAGGAAATTCATATTGACCTAACTACAAGAGTCCATTCTTCCGTTTCCGTTTGGAATTAAGATACATGGGTCATTTGCTCCTGAGAGGAATAAAATAGTAATATCCAGCAACCTTCGACGTCAAACACTAGAATTGGCCCATGAGGGTCATCCGGGAGAGACCGTCATGAAAGATCGTGTATGATCAAAGCTATAGTGGCCGCAAACAGACAAGAAGTCGATAAACATATCAAAACTTGTAAGGAGTGCATACTAGTTTCACAACCTAGCAAACCCTCACCAATGACAAGAAAAAGCTACCATCCAGGCCTACTGGTAATTATGGATTATTACTCCCGTTATGTTGAACCTGTTTCCATAAAAGGTACCGATTCCATAACGGTAATTAGAGCTTTGGAACAAATTTTCTGTCGATTAGGACTTAGGACAAACTATAAAGGTAGATAACGCTACCAATATCAATAGCGAGGAATTCAAGAATTATTGTTCAATAAACGGAATCGACCTTGTAAATTTTCCCCCATATTGGCCTCAAGTCAATGGAGAAGTTGAACATATAAACAAATCTTTGAAAAAACGACTCCATATAGCATCAAAGAAGAGCAACAAATACTACAAGAAGGAAATACTGGTATATCTAATGATGTACAATGTAACACCACATGGGACGACTGGCAAATCTCCTTTAGAGTGACTTATGAATCGGAGAATTCGTGACAAAGTACTATGCATTGGAGACATAGACGAAGAAGTGTATGGTAAAGACCTACAAAAAAAAAAAATTGGAAAAAGGAAGGGAGACAGTAGGATAGGAGGTACTGTTAGGGAAACTGAACCGGATGATAAAGCTATTGTGCAGAACATCATTTATCAAAACAAGCTAACACCCAATTTCCATGTCAGAATATGATTTATTATCCAGAGACGGAAATGAACTGACACTTCATGGAAATGGGAAGCCTATTAAACGCAATACCGCTCACGTAAAGAAATTACCAGAGGTTTCAGTCCACTATCTCTAACCTTTCCTTCATACCCCCCAGCGTTACACTCAAATCCTCTCAAATTGGAGGAGGAACGTAGGAATGAAGGCGAAGGCAACTCAGGTGCAACACCCCAGATACAATCTCTAAATCTCGTGAAAAAAGGAGGGATGTGGAGACCGACTGATCGGACTCGGGCGAGCCAGCGGTCGAAGGACGATGATTAAATAGTGTATTAAGTGTTATACATAGATAAATTAGTTGCACGTAGACAGTAAAGGTTGTGTGTTGTGTTCTGACAATAAATAGATTGTTTCTGTGACGTGATTGGATTACCACACTAAGACATACAATACATTCTGATAATGTGTTTTATTACTTTAGTTATTTATTAGTGACTCCCATCCTGTTTCAATTAAAGATGAATTGCATTTTTTTTAAAGGTAAATAGAGACACATTTTGTTTTCCCTTTCTTTTCGTAGGCACACATTGCGCCTATTTAATACTACCATCTCCGGATGAGAGCTTTATTATTAAAAAAAGGTAGAATACGTATACAGGGTGCATGCAACATTTTTACTGACTTTCAAATGTAGTAGCCGATTAATACAAATATATTGCAACATGATTAGATCAGAAATTTTCAGATTTTTTGGATATTAATTATAGCTTCTTGTATTCGGTTAAAATGATAGGATCTTCTTCAAATGGAACATCCCACATATTGCAACTTTGTTGTTACGTGCAAACTTCAACTTTGTGCTCAAACTTACCCCAACAGAGGAGATACCTTTTATATAGGACTTGCCGGTAGCTCGGTCACGGTAGAGATGGAGGGGTCCCACAGTGATACAGATGGTAATGGTAGCTGAAAGAGAAGAGAAGGGCGCCAGCTAGAATGATAAAACAGCCAGCCCTAGATAACTAGTTAATTTGCTACTTTTCTAGCCAAGTAACGAATATGTGCAAGGATCTGAGCACTAGGAAAAAATAGTTGTAAAGTACAAAGTCCCCAAAACAAAAGCGGTATATTAATTTCTAATAATGGCAGTATATAGCTTGCATTTGTATGTACATATATATATATATATATATATATATATATATATATATATATATATATATATAATGTTTGCATAAGATAATAACAAAACTTGGTAAAGTCCAAACACTTTCACTTTCTATATGACTTCTTAACATATTTGCTGTGAATGTCTTAAGTATTTTCAAAATTTATATGCATCCATTAAATTAAATTTGAAATAGTAAACTAGAAATCGTTACATAATGTTTTATCAATAAATACTTATGTAAAATATAGCAACCAAAACTTTTCTTGCTCACCAAACATATCATAATATCAAAATGTTTAATCTGATTTTTAATCTACTAATCCTTTGCATATAAATTAATGATTTTTAAGTGGAAAATAAGCATTGCCTTCATTTACCCAAAATATGGTTAATGGTGATAGTCGTTGACTTAATACCTAGAAATCGTTTTAAAACATTAATTCATATAATAATCCCTTTTCTACTCGTTCATTTCCGAGAAATAAGATACCCTTTAATATACCGGATGCCCACGAGATGACTTTCCGGCTGCCATTTTTTTATTTATCTATCGATTTAAATGAAACTTGGCAGGGTTGTTACTCTAACCAAACGTCATTTTTAGGAATTTTTGACAAGCATTTACGACTTTCGGTTTCACCGGAAATGACCTTAACTTTTGATTTTTAAATGACACCCCGTGTATATTTTTAGTTTTTCGGATTCTGGAGGTCATTTTACGGCCGATTGCGTAATATTTAAATCGATTTTTTTCCAAATGTAATTTTAAAATTGAATTTTATTTTCTCATCCAGAGTGCCATGACCATCTTAAATTCATTCTACATACTTAACTTACTTCCAGAAAAATGCAAACTCACTTTTATCTTTGTTAACTTTTTTACTAGAATGTTCTAAACTTTATTTTTGCCGTAGCAAAAAAGAAAGAAAAGGACAGACACATTATGGACGCGTTTGAGAATTGTTTTTAAAGCAGCACAATTTTAATGCATTGCATGTATTTTCCCAATTTTTTCAGTAAACGATTGAACAAAATTTATTTTAAAACAAACAGAGTGCAATAATTTTAAACAGTATTACAAATAATTAAAAAAAATTAATAAGATTAACAATAATACGTATAACATTAACAATAGGTATTAGATTATAAAGTTTGGACCTTTTAACCACCAATTAAATTTTCAAAGTGCTGCCTTTCCACCTCTTGACATTTCCTAACACGAAAAACGTTGTTTTCTACGACATTCCTAAGCATGTCGGGGGTAATGTTAGCAAATGCCGCTCGTATACGGTTTTCTAAGTTGTTAAGTGTTGTTGGCGGTGTTCGGTAAACAATCTCCTTAATATGGCCCCACAAAAAAAAGTCAAGAGGTGTAAGGTCAGGCGAACGAGGAGGCCACCGGATCGGTCTACGGGTGGAGATAACATGTTCTCCAAGTCGTTCTTCTAAGTAATTTCTCACAACAATAGCGTTGTGAGCCGGCGCACCATCTTGTTGGTAATAAAGGTGTTGATTATTTATTTCTAACGGTAATTCCTCCAAAAAATTTTCAATTTCATGTTGTAAAAAACCCAAATATCGTTCTGCATTTAAATGCCCTTGGAAAAGAATCGGTCCCACAATACGAGTGCCAATTATTCCAGCCCATACATTTACTCCAAATATCTCTTGAAAATTACCTTCCATCATTCCGTGTTCATTTATCGTTGACCAATATCTTGTATTTTGCCGGTTGAACATTCCATTATTGGTAAATCTCGACTCGTCAGAATAAAAAATAGAATTGGCTAGGCTATTATCGGCATCGTTATGTTCCAAGAACCAGTTGCAATATTCCAGTCTTCTAACAAAATCTCCCTCGTAAAAATGTTGGTGAAGCTGGTACTTAAATTTTTTGTATCCATGTTTCTTCAAGATCTTTCTTGCTGATTCTGCGACAATGTCTAATTCAAAGGCAATTTCCCTTGTGGATGCTGTGGGGTTTTGAATGACATATGCTATTACATTTTCTTCCGTTTGTTCATTAATAATAAAATGTTGTTGCAAATTATATGGTTCTTGGCGCATTTTTCTTATAAGGTAGATAATGTATTGTCTTGTAGGATGATGAAGACGCTCAGGATATTCTTGCCGATAAACTCGTTCGGTTTCCGCTGCATTTTTGGCACATTGTCCATACATAATAAGTATATCAACCTGCTCACTCTGGGTAAACATTCTTGTTAATTTTATAATTAAACTAAGTACAATCTTTAATTTAATTTTTAAGTAAAATATTAGATTTATGTTAATAAACAACAACCTTTATTATTACCTGCCAAACTTTTAAATTTACCATAGTGTTTCCATGGTAACCTAGCCACCTATTGTTTTCATGGCAACTCTGATGTGCTGTGACATAGGAAGTGTATTTTATTAATGAGTAAGACGTAAATATAAAAATAAAAATGTTTTAAATCGAAAATGGGTAAAAATGACAAAACGTATTATAAGTCATTAAATTCGTTTTAAAATACTGCATTTAGTAGTTTTATGAAAGTGGTATGCTTCCATTTAATTTTTTTGAGCTACGGCAAAAATAAAGTTTAGAACGTTCTAGTAAAAAAGTTAACAAAGATAAAAGTGAGTTTGCATTTTTCTGGAAGTGAGTTAAGTATGTAGAATGATTTTAAGATGGTCATGGCACTCTGGATGAGAAAATAAAATTCAATTTTAAAATTACATTTGGAAAAAATCGATTTAAATATTACGCAATCGGCTGTAAAATGACCTCCAGAATCTGAAATACTAAAAATATACAGGGGTGTTGTTTAAAAATCAAAAGTTAAGGTCATTTCCGGTGAAACCGGAAGTCGGAAATGCTTGTCAAAAATTCCTAAAAATGACGTTTGGTTAGAGTAACAACCCTGCCAAGTTTCATTTAAATCGATAGATAAATAAAAAAATGGCAGCCGGAAAGCGATCTCGTGGGCATCCGGTATATTATGTATAATGTGTCCCATTTTGGTTGAAATTGTAGGGTATCTCGTTTGCGAGCAAAGATAGAAAGATGCGGTTTTTGTAACCCTGTTCAACTTTTCCGTGAAACTAAAGATGACAAAAACAGAATTGTCATAGACCTATTAGCATTCGAGAAACAGGGCGAAATTCTAATTTGCACGTTTTAAACACCCAATGTAACTACTTTGCGTTATAATTTATGGAAATGGTAAAAAATGGATTTTATAAAGAGTTATCCATAGAAAGTAGTGGCGATCATAGTTTTCCCTACAAAAAGTCAGTTTCCTCGCAATAAACTAAAGTTTTTTTTAATGGAACACCTTGTATATTTTTTTATTACATAATATAACTTACTCTCAGCTTTCAAAAAATATATATTGTGTAGCACTTCTTTTGCATTATTAACCTCAAACATGAATGTTACGTTCGTTTAACATTTTGATGAAATAGTTGGTCATGAAAAACAAGGTTAAGGGTTAGGACGGTTTATGCTAACACACAAAATTAAAAACTAAACATAATACCTACAACTTTACAAGCCTAATATAAATTACTAAAAGAGATGTTCGAACTGATGACCATTCTGCCTTAGACATGCTTGTAAAGCATGTGTAAGGCAGAATGGTCATACAAGCATGTGTAAGGCAGAATGGTCATCAGTTCGAACATCTCTTTCACACTTTCCAATCTGTTCTATACAAGTACAATAATAAGATGATTTTGTAAATGAAAGCTTCTCTAACCACATTTCTAAAACGTTCAGTGTTGTCATATTGAGTTTGGTATACTTTATTTTGCAAGTAACCCCATAAAAATAAATCTATATAAACAAGTCCGGAGATCTAGGAGACCATCTTATCGGTCCATTAGTGCCAATCCATCTATTACCAAAATTGTTTTGCAAAAACGGACGTATAATTTGCGCATTGTGAGATGGGGCTCCATCCTGTTGAAAATGAATTTGGTTCAAGCAAGCTAAAGAAATGTCATCTAAGAATTCAGGTACAACCATTTTTAAAATGTCCAAATATCTAGGAGCGGATAAGTTCTCTTCGAAAATGTAAAATTTTATTTTTGATCCTAATATAAAGCAGGAAACGTTTAGTCCAAATCGTCCTTTTTGTCTTTGGGGAAATATTTGCTCTTGATTCTCTTGAGACCAGAATCTGCTATTGTGCCTGTTTAAAACACTCTAATCGCTAAAATGTGCCTCGTCTGACCATATGACATTTCTTCCCAAGTTGAGTACTATATTTAACATGTCAATCGCCAGGATGTAGATTGAAATTTATGTGGTTTATTATGAACGAATAAGTTCAAAGGTAAATATGTAATTAAAAATTATTATTAATTTTATTAAATACATAAATAAAAAGTTTACCTCGAGTAGGATTTTAATAATTTAATAATAATTTTTAATTATATAGCTTATGTTTATGGTGGCGAAATATTTTTGGATTCTTGTTTTGGAAACTCAAATACTACTTTCTATAGTTCTGCAAGAAATTATAGGATTACCCTCTGCACTGACTAAAACGGTGACCTCATCATTCCTCAATTTTTTTTATTATATTTTTTTGACCTGAGTTTAGAAAATTTTCTATAATTAATTAAATTTCTTTTTAATCTATAAAACATGATTTTACTAGGTTCTCTCCGTTCTGGAAACCTACATAGATGTAAAGTTACTTAATTATCAAAATTAATACCAAGAAAACTACATTTACCTGTAAAAATACAAATTTATTGCTGCGTCGGCGTTTTCATTAATCTGACAAAAGCAAATCAGCATATCATATTTTTCAAAGTTTTCAAAATTTTGATTTTCTGCCATATTTTGCACAATGAACAAACAATACGATTGTTGCACAAACCAATTAAAAAAAAATTTGACAGTTTCAATGTCTCAAAAACTATTGTACCCAACTTGCATAATTTTTTGTTATTATTTTTGAATTTCTAAGTAAAAGTCCTTAGATTTATTATAATCGCGTGTTTACATATTTATACTTATAGTAAAGCAGTAAGAATCTAGCAGCCCTTATTGAATCAAGTATAGCTTCGATTTATTATAATTTATTATAATGGCGTATTTACATACAGGGTTATTACAAATGATGTTCCCGATTTCAATTATAAATATTACTGGATTAATCTGTTTTAAGACCATTTCACTTGGTAACACTGGAAAGGAAAACTCATAGTTTCGTTTACATTGGTTTAGGTACGTATCTGCTGTTTGTTAAAGTCAATTTTTGTCAATTGTGTAATGGCTGAGTTTGAAGACAGAAAAGCATTATGTGTTGGATTACCGCATCAATAAATTAGTTATTAGTTTGCAACGACACCTTAGAACCAAATTTAATGAAGATCCCCCTAGCAATCACTATTCGAAAGTGGTAGAGCAGGTAAGGTAAAGTTTTACGCGTAGTCGACAGAAATCTACTGTTAAATGCAGCAGAGAGCTTGGTATACCACAGCCAACAGTGTAAATATCAAGCCTTACAAAATTCAGCTTGTTCAAGCATTTAAAACCAAACAAAAAGAGTTCTAAGACTTTCACTTCGTGAAAACATGCAGGCCTTGATGGAAAATGGAAACTTTGTAAAATCGTTACTCTTTAGTGGTGAAGCCACATTCCACTTGTGTGGTAAAGTGAACAGACATAATGTCAGAATATGGGGCTCGGAGAACCCACACACCTATATCGAGCACATGTGCGATTCTTTTAAAGTTAATGTGTTTTGTGCTATCAGATACAACAAAGTGTACGGGCCTTTTTTCTTTGTTAGACAAACAATAAATGTAATAATTTTCTTTTACATGATGATAGAATGGCTTCTACTGCAATTAGAACAAGAATACCCAAATTTCATTCTGCAATTAGACGGCGCACATCCACATTACTATTTCGATGTTAGGACTGAACTTCGAAATCGGTGGCGTGACAGATGGATCGGTCGTGCTGGTCCAAATGATGGTGCACTCTTAAACTGGCCTCCAAGATCTCCGGATATCACCCTCTTGTGGGGATACATCAAAGATAGATACCATTACCAGAAAGAATACCTGAGACAACAAACAGATTACTAGAGCCAACGTAACAATCGACCAAGATACTCTTAACAAGGTATGGCAAGAGTTTGAATACAGCCTTGATATCTGTTGTATCATAAGGGGTACCCATATCGAACATTTTTTAATTCTTGGCACCTGGGATGAAACTTTTTGAGTTTTTCTTGAAATGTAACCATTTTATTTTTTTGTATGATAAATAAAACCAGATTTATGTACACTTGAAATCATAAACATCATTTGTAATAACCCTGTACTATTTATAACTTCAATAAAGCAGTAAGAATCTAGTAGCGCGTTTATACTGAGTTTATGTTTCATGGCCAACTACATCATCAAAATGTTAAATTAACGCAATGTTCATTTTTCAGGATAATAATGCAAAAGAAGTGTCACACAATTATATATTTTTTGAAAGCTGAGAGTAAGCTCTATTATATAATAAAAAATGTACAGGGTACTAAATTCTGTATAGAACCCACTTTTCACCATTTCGATAAATTACAAGCCGAAGCAGTTACGAGGGGTGCTTGAAATATGCAAATACTAATAGGACTATGAAAATTCTGTTTGTGGCATCTTTCGTTTCACGAAAAAGTAGAACAGGGTCGCGAAAACCGCATCTTTCTATCTTTGCTCGCAAAAATAAGCCTACACAGTGTACCCGTTTCTGTATCGAAAACGTAATTTAATTTACTAAAAATGTATAACCTTCATATTATATAAAATGATTTATAAGTAATTGAATAACGTTATTATCCTTGAATAAACTGTAAAAAAATTCAAATTTTCATAACAAAACTTATATTAATTTAATATTAGTTAAGTTGCTTAGGTATGTGTGAATCCTTTCGATATTGCAGGCTCACATTCCATTAATATAAGTAATTTGATTGTTATCTCATTACATTTAGAATTTACATCAGTTCTACATACATATAGACAAAGTTTACATCGATTGGGGCTTGTATCTCAATAGCGCAGTTGGTTAGCGCGGTACTCCAGCAAAGTACTGGGTGTCCGTATAAGGGTACGGAGCGGCCGTATCTCGACAATGGTACGGCCTATAAAACAAATCCTTATAAGTAAAATGGGCAATATAAATAGCTGGAAATTATTTTGAGGTTCGTAATTCGTCCGCTAGGGGGTGTAACTACTATGAAGAAACAAAATTCACGCTTTCTTGGGAAGTTAGACAATGAGCTATAACTTTCAAAACATCATTTGACAGCTTAGTTAATACCGCACCATTTTGCTTTACGACAAATTTTCGTACACATCATAATAAGGAAGGGAGAGCCAAAGGATTTGTCAATATTTGCATTTTAATCTCGCCTGAACCCTTCAACCGATTTGAATATTTTTGGTCACATTTGAAAGAGTATTTTAGGCTCTTTTAAAGACAATTTTGGTAAACTTTTAGTATAAAGTAAATAAACTAGAGGGCGTTATCTGCAGCGTTTACATATTTACTACTTTCTTGAAAGATTCTAAACCAACATAAAAATAGCCAAATTGTAGTGAAAATCGCATCCCGATATCTCCAACCGAGAAAATGTCAGAAATTGGAGTGCTTTAATCAGATTAAGTTACCTTATCGAAAAAAACAAATGCATCAGCCATTGCTACATTGAAAAATACTGTTTTCACAACTGTCATAAGTTAGCTCTTATAGTTTTTGTATCTCAGATTTACCTTTTTAATTCGATTACCATAAAACATGCCATTTACTAACGCGGAAGCATATGATATTTTACGCATTTATTTTCAATGTTACGAAAATGCTGTAATTGCGTCGCGTCAATATGCAATGCAATATTCACAAACACAACATTATTCTCGAGAAGTGTTTCCGAGATTGGCTAAGCGATTACGGGAGACAGGCAACGTTTATCCTATGCAAGCACCTCGAAGTATTCGAAGAACACGTATTGAAGAAAATACTATTAATGTTTTGGCCTACGTGCAATACGATCCCACCTTAAGCACTAGAAAAATTTCGAACGACCTGGGGGTCCCAAAAACAATTATCCTTCAAGAAAATAAAATGCATCCCTACCACATTGTTTTATATCAGGCATTACAAGATACAGATTATCATAGAAGACCGAACCACAGTTACTTGCTGTTAAATATTATTCGGTGAAATCCAAATTTCCTGTCACTAATATTATGGACGGATGAATCAACTTTTAATAGCGCAAGAGGTGTCAATTTTCATAACATGCATTACTGGTCTCAGGAAAACTCACATTGGATGCGGCAAGTAGAACATCAAAATCGCTGGAGTTTAAACGTATGGTGCGGAATCGTGGAAGAAAAAATTATAGGCCCATATTTTTTCGACCAAACCCTTAATGGAGAAAGGTTTTTGGAATATCTGAATACTTTCCTTCCACCACTGTTAGAAGATGTCTCCTTGGAAACAAGAAGAAATATGTGGTTTCAGCTTGATGGTTGTCCGGCACATTATACCCAAATCGTACGTCAGCATTTAGAGGAACAATATTCGAATTGTGTTATTGGGAAAGAAAGTTTGCTTCCCTAGCCGCCACATTCGCCGGATTTAACTTGTTTACATTTTTATCCATGGGGAAGACTGAAAGACCTGGCTTTTCGAAAGAAACCAACGACCAGAGAAGATATGATCGAACGAATTCGAAATGCTATTAAAAGCTTGTCAGGGCTGAAATTGAAGCAGCGGTTTTCTCTACCGAAAATAGATTAAATAAATGCATTGATAATGACGGAAACCATTTTGAACATTTATGAGCTTTTTGTCACTAATTTAAGTAATTGTAAGAGTTTCGTGCTTTTTTCATTTGTTCTGTTGTTAAGTTGGCCCGTTGGCCTTTAAACACGCTTCAAAACTAATTTTGTTCCAGTCCTAAGCCTGGATAAAATGTGAAGGAAGGCTCGACGTGTTAATGATTTTGTGCTAAATGGGAAGAAAGTTTAATCAAAATTTAAATTAAGTCAGTTACCATGGCTACGGCATTTGTTTTTCTCGATAAGGTAACTTAAATCTGGTTAAAGCACTCCAATTTTTTACATTTTCTCATATAAATTAAGATAGGTTGGAGATATCGGGATGCGGTTTTCACTAAAATTTAGCTATTTTTATGTTGATTTAGGGTCTTTCAAGAAGGTAGTACCTTTCTATTTAATTTTTTTCCGAAAATTACAAAAATGTCTAAACGCTGCTCTCTAGTTCATTTACTTTAAACTAAACAGATTACCAAAAAAATTTATTTAAAAGAGCATAAAATAGTCTTTCAAATTGATCTCCGCTCAAGCAATAATGGAAACGAATGCCATAATCCAGCATTATAAACGAATTTAATATGCTATTTTGTCGTCGAACTAGCCCACTTTCAGTCACAATTTAAATGAAATAATAATTTCAGATCGTTACAAAAAAAATATCATTTCACAGGAGTTCACGAACGGTCTTATTATAGTTGCCATTATTAGTGTCATTTATTTTTGTAAATAAACAAATTTTGCAAAAATGGATTCAAATGTGGATGAATAAATCCTTAAAAAGCAGAAGAAGCTGAGTTATGCCTTATACCTAAAAATTACGAAATTATTTATAAGAAAGAGTTCGACAAATTTATTGAGTGGATGGATGCGCAAGAATAATTCGGAAACTGTCACAGAGAAGGTTTTACTTGCGTATTTCCTTGATCAGGTAAGTTTGTTACATCATTTATTAAAGATAATCATTCTTTGTATTTATTTTATTAGTCGTCTTCATTATGGTGCATGTACTCCAAATTAAAATGTATGTTACGTCTCAAAAAGGATGTAGACATCAGCAAGTTTTCAAAACTTTCGGAATTCTTGAAAAACTGTTCTGTTGGGTGAAGCACCCAACGACAAATACTTACTTTTTACTTTTAAGATTATTATTAATATATATGATTCCATTTTGATAGTCGCAATATTTGGTGTGTTTGAATGTTGCAGACGCATAGAATTGTGTAATCTGTGTGTTGGGGATATTAAAGAAGAAGGTTCTGCCTTTATGGTTTATATTAGAGATATCAAAACACATAGACCCAGGGTTTTTACCATATTAAACGATGACAGTAGAGTAAATTACATTGACCTCACTAAGAAGTGCATGTGTTTAAGACCGAAGCATGCGAAGATTGGAAAGTTGTTTTATTCTACAATGGGTGTAAATTTACCTGTAATCCTATTGGCATTAACACATTTGGTCCGATTCTTCGACAGATTACCAAGTATTCAAATATTCCCAATGACGATCAATACACAGGACATTCATTTCGTAGAACTTCTGCCACAACCTTGGCAGACAGTGGAGCTGACATTAGAACTTTAAAACGGCATGGGGATTGGAAAAACGATGCTGTTGCTGAAGGATGGCAGACTCCATCGAAAACAATAAGAAAATTGCCAAAACCTTAGGATCTAGTAGCGTACAGCAAATGAGTAACCGAGAAATATCTATATCAACATCTTCAAGCAGTTCAAGCGAATGCCCTCTTGAAACATCTGGAGGAATTTCAATTACCGGAAATTCCAATTGCACCATTAATAATTTCTTTAATATTACATTAATTGCAGATCATACTCTAATTGTAGTATTAATATAAATAAATAATTTGTTCAATTTCTTTATATTTCGTCATCAAGACGACATTATGGCACAACATTACAGTACGCGTGCCATAAAATGACAAATTATTAACGAATTTGACATTAATAACCAAGGCATTCTAATGCTAATCGACGACAAAGATAATTAAGACCTACACCGCCCTATAAATGGATTTATCTGATTTTAAAATTTAAACTTTATAATAAAGATTTAACTACAAAAATACAACTTTTGATTAAAATTTTAAAAAATCAAGGTCTAGGTTAACTAAAATATAAACTATATATTTACGCTGTCAGAAAGATGTAACTCACGTAGTGAAAATAGTGATTGATGAGTATTACGTTGATTCTGGCCAAATTTCCTCTACAACTAAAACAAGTTTTGTCAAGGACTTTCAATATTAAGTAATCTAATTAAATTTCTAGCTTCTGTCCTCAGGCAAAGTACTCAAATAATATTTATCTGTTAATCTACACGGTATCGTAGACAACACAATCTATCTTTAAATAAATCTGGCCGATGGACTTCGGCGCAACACTTTCTCGTATAAGGAAATTAACTGTCGCCCGCAGCAGTTTCATAACTCCGTATAACTTGCAATATAACCTACAAAATTATTTTTTTCTTATTCACCCTGTATTTTACAAATCACTGTACATTTTTACGTATTTGGATAGCATGAGAAATTAACTTTAAGATACCTTAGAATTGTTTTTGAAACTTTGATACAAAATATTAAAAACATTTGAAGAATTTTTTTTTTGTTATTTTTGGCAAAACCGGAAGAGCTAAAAATAATCCAACGTAGCAGTTTAGTAGATATGTACATCTACTATGTAATCCCTTCATTTTTAGATTTCATTTTTATTAGCAACATTGTTATAAGGGATTGATGTTTCTAAATTTTAAAATTCCTAACTCCGATCCTGGATAAGATAGAAATCTCATAAAGTTCATTATATCTTCGTTATATGTGACTATAAAATAGGCCAGTCACTATAACTTGCAATATAATAAGATATACTTACCTACAATAATTATTTTTGTTCTTATACACCTTATATTTTTCAAATGTATTTGTATTGTATGAGAAATTAGCTTTAAAACACTTTAGATTTGTTATTGAAACTTTGTTATAAAATGTTAAAAAAATTTAAAAAATTACTTTTTTGTTATTTTCGGCAAAACCGGAAGCGCTAAAAATAGCAGTTTAACAGGTATATATGTCTACTACATAATCCCTTAATTCCTAGATTTCATTTTTATCAGAAGCATAGTTATGAGAGATTGAAACTACGGTCCTGGATAAGTAAGAGAAATCTCATAAAGCTCATTGTATTTTCGTTATATGTGACTATAAAATACGTAAATTAAAAAAAAATTACCAGTGCCGTTTTTGAGAAAATCAATTTTGAAGCAAAAGGAAATTTTTTTTCAAAAATATTTACAAGCTGCGATTTTCAACTTGCAAGTAACTTTTATGGTTTCTTAGTGACAACGCAAGCTCCGAAATGTACTAAAATTGCCGTATTGGCCGCCATTTTGAATTTAAAATTTTTTTAAAAATTTTCTTCGATCGGGGTTTAGGGTTACTAACTTTTCACCAAAGGTAGACTTTCTGGCTCTGGTTTTGGAAATGCACCCCCAAATAAATCACCCTCATTTCGCCCTCCCATTAATTGATTTTTACGAAAATCCGGTTTTATACATAACTTTCATTAAAATCGACCAATAGTCTCGGAGCCACACACAGACACACAGGCACACGGACAGTCATACACGAAATTTTTTCACGAAATCGATGTTTTTCGTCTCAGAGAACACGAAAACGTTGAAATCCGCGAAAAAAGTTCAAAATTTTTTCAATGGCAAAGTAAAGTAAGTAAGTTCACAGGATTAACTGTAATTATTAATTAAGCCTTTTTTATGTAATTTTTTATGTGCGAAGCAGTAATTTTTTATACCAATTTCTCGATTTTGGGATAAAGTATGATTCTCTAGCATATTTATATTATCAAAATGCAATACTTTTAATTAAACCAAAATACCGCACTTTGCTTTTTTTAATAGTTCTGATGATGAACAGTGCTAAAGCACTAAGGAACCCTTAGAAGGATACACAAGGGGAATTTGAATTTTAAAGAGATATCTATAAAAAGCTACCTTAATTCTTGTCATATCATAAGTGAACAAAAAGCTGGAACTAGGAAGATCATTCCAAAGTCAACAAGACGTGTAGAAAAATGTGAGTTGCGCCAGTTTAGTGCGACAAATAGAGATGTGTGCTGCGCATTGATTGTGTGAATGAGCAAACCAAGTATTCCTTACAAAGGTGACCCCAAGATGGCAGCAAATAGTGTAATTCATCAGCACAATAGTCATTGTAATATTGATAGTATAACGAAAAACTTAAAGTGTTTCTTTTATTCTGAAGCGAATTGTGTCAGAAGTTAAAGGCAGATAATAATTTATAAGCCTAATCTCTCTTCTTTGAATACGGTCAACGGTATGGATAGCGTATCGGGTATCTGAGCAATTGATATAGTGGGAAACGGTCGATCCTTTTTGGCGGACGCATGGAAACACAAGTTTTGTGAGCATTAAATTTAACCAGACTATTGCTTTCCCATTCAAGGATGTCTTTGTTGATTGAGGTGGAATTTTAACTTTAATGCTTTGATTTGAGATAGAAGGTGAGTTACTACTACAAATAGACTAAGATGAACTGAAATGAAGATTATCGTCAGCAAAGCAATGGATCGGGTTTGTCGTTGAAGAAATACAATCATTTATGTTTAGCAAGAATGATCTAGGAGCTACCATTGCTCCTTGTGAGAGCCTGCGTTAACACCAACTTTTTTTGAAAAGAAGCCATCAACTACGACATGTATCTGTTATTGATCAAGAAAACTGGAAACCCATTTGACGATCGAATCGGTTAACCTAAATGAGGTGAGTTTCACAAGTAAACACGTATGCCAATCTTGTTCAAATGCTTTTGAAATACCTAGAGCGACTAAAACTGTTTCATCGGGGTATTCTAATTCAAGGAAAGAGAATAGTTGCTGATTGATAGCTTTTTCCATGACCTTTGACAATATGTAAGTGATGGCAATTGCTCTGCTGTTAGAGGGATCGGTATTCTCGCTTTTTTTGGAATAGGTTGAACATTTGCTAACTTACATGAGAATGAAAATTCCCCAGAAGACATAGAGCTCGAATATAGCGTAGATCAGACTGGTCCTAGTTCGGGAAATACGTCTTTAAGACAATCTGTGTGATACCGTCTGGGCCAATTACCTTATTCTACGCGCTTGTATAAAAAGTGAATTGCTTTTATAGCGTATGAAGAATATTTGACTAGGGTACATATTTTCCAGAATCCTTAAGGCACGATTTTAATGCGAATAAATCTACAAGAGGATTGGCGTTGTCTATTGTCTGAAAGAAGAGCAACTGTATTTTTCCGATACTTCTCTACTGAACTTGTATAGAGGTGATAAGGTTAGCGTGCAGAAGTGCTCCACGTTTATACTTCTGCTCTTGCAACCTATTGAAACTTATTGTGTATTATTTGTATTTTAATTGCCTAATTAATTTTTTTGTATTAGTAGGTACTTGTTAAAACATTAATTTTAATTGATCGCATAAAATTGACTGTGTGAGAGAGAGAGAGAGCTCGTTGTGTACAACTCGTGTTTGTACAGAGGGAAACTATGTCCATTGTCTAGATTTGTAAGCGCCCTTTCGTCCGAATTATCTCTAGTTTTGGGAGCACCTTCAAACGCCGTTTGAACTTTGAAGATATCATTAGTAGAGATTACTTGGAGGACCGTTTGTAATCTCGTAGAGATCTACTATTAGCCCAAAGTCGAGCTACACTGTGTTGTTTGTCCGGGACGATTTGTGTCAACCCGAGGAACTGATAGACCAACTCCGTGTCTCGCCCTACGAGTTGCGCAAACTATGAATTGTAATATTAATTTAAATACATTACATATACTATTCCACGTTTTTTCGCATCCTTTTTTATATAAAAAGTTACCGTTTAGTGCACTAGTGCAATAAAAGTTTTATTGCATACTATTATACGGGCCAAACACTCACTAGAGCATCAGCTCGTAAAGGTAATGTGCAGTCAACGGACATAGCATAGTGGTACGGGCGAGGTTCTTACTTATAATTGCTAACGGGCACTCGACGCCACTCAAAATCGGAGAAAAAAGGTCACAAAGGCGCCACCCTGTTAAATAAATTTATAGCAGGGAAACGTCATCAACTAGATATTAAAATAACGGCTTGGAGGAATCTCAAAATAAAACACATTCCTAAAAATTCTACTCCAAGAGTTCTATGCAAAGTTCACCTAAGCTTCAATAAAATCCTGAGTTTCATTTAATGTCCGCCATATTGCGATAATAACACTCAACATTCATTATACATTTCGATAAACCTCACCGTAAAAATTATTGACTCAACAAACCAAAAACAACTCGTCAATACGGTAATTAATTACTCAATTTAAAAATTAAATTACGTCACAATAAAATAAACCTAAACGTGGTCAAAAAAGTTACGAATACCCGCAAAACAATCTCTGGTGTACAGTTTGGTCAACGACCTATTTTCTTTATAAAGACGTTACGTTATGTATTAAACTTGTCTTCAAATCAAAGCATATCCACGTAGTCAAAATAACTAAAACGAAATTTCTCTCAAATTGTTACGTTACTGTGATAATAAAATATTGAGTAATATTCAAACGTCGTTACTATAAAATCTTGTGATTCATAAATTGCCGCAATAAAATCAAATCATTCGATACCTTGGATGTCAACAAAATATCTCATCCCTTTAAATTTGGATAAAGGTAATAATACTCACTTTATAAACACTGCACATATTGACATAGAAATAAAAATTAAAATGAACAAACAGCGTATTGTCCAAAATACATAAAATGCAACTTTTAAATAAAATTTCTAGCGAACTAAATTGGATTCCAACAACCCAAATTTTATATCTACTTTGAATTAATTAACATGAAAACAATAAAGAAAACGTTGAACATCTAAATTTTACAAAACCTGTAGTAAATAATTTTATATAGCGTAATCAGAGTAAAACACACAATTCAAAGTCTGAAATAATTAGTTTACGAATGAATATGCTTTACAGCCAGTTTAATTCATTAGTAGGTGACTAAGCAAATCTTAAACAAAAGGCATATTGATCCGTCTAAACAAGTACAAATGAGATTTTATTAAAATCACAAAAGCAAACTCAGAAAAGTATGCACCATGCACATAATGGCGAATCGAAACTTTCCTTTTCTTTCTAACGGCAATTGATCCTCTCGGCGTGTGATTGATAGCAGCCAATAGCTTATTAATTCTTAAATTTATATTTATACCAACTTCGCTAACGACAGATCTTTAAACTAAAAACCATCTGCTACGATTAATTTTTAACTGGATTAACGTTAATATGTACACAGATATAACTTTATTTACAGCGTTCTTTACTTTTTATTTACACAAAACTTATTAAAGCGTTAACTGTTTACAGCGAGTCCTTCTAGTAGATGGGCGTTTGCTGTGTACGCAAACATTTTAAATCTGTTAACTTTTTTTTACCGAAATTCGATAAAACGGAAAGAATTAAAATTGTCTAACGTACGTTACTTAAAATTTTACACAAGGTGACAAATATGCATGCGCACTAACTTGATTTTGAAGGTATAGCTGAAAATGATGAAATGACAGAAACATATGGATTGACAAAGATAAACATCATTTGTACAGATTCTAAAGATTTTATGTTATTACTCGTTTAATTTCGTATTTTTAAGTAACATTGTGAAACATTAATAGGCCATTGTACAATTATTAAGCTGTTACAGTTAAACTGACAGCAATTCTAGCAAACAATTTTTCATTTCATTTAAATCATACGTTTTGTCACGATCGAGTGTACGAAGCTTGTTTCATGCTCACTCCATCGCTATATTTTAGTATCTCTTTATGTCGAAAATCGGATAAGGGTAACAAAGAAGATCTCTCCAGCTACCCATTAAATGTTACACTGGTTTGTCAGCTTAAGTAAAATGAAAAACAGTGCACGTGTAAAAATGGTTTTATAGCTTAAAATGGGGAATATTATTGGAAATATCAATAGCAGCATGACAGAACATATTTAAAACATATTTAAATTTGGTGTCCAGTTAATCACGCTCATAATTTATTTATTGTGATATTCAATCATAATTAAGTATTAAATATTGCATTATTATAAAATAGCTTTTATTCACCGACGCTCAGGATCATTTAGTAGAACGTAGAAAAAATGTGCCTCGTTGGACAAACGAGGAATAAACACTCACTTTTTGAACTTGTTACATAAACAACTGTTATATTTAAAAGTAAATAAAGTACGTTCAGGCGAGTGTAATTTGTGTATTAGTGGAAATCGACTGCAAGACTCGCTTGCAACCGACAAAAACCCTTACACTATGAATGTGTAAACATATCAAGATTTCCAAATCAATGTTCATCTTGATACATGCGTTAATTATATTATATTGCAAAACAAAAATTGCTTAAATTAACATAAGTACGTTTAACCTAGTATCACACGAACAAAAGAATCAGGCTAACGTCTTTACTACCAACCATAGCACCGAATCCTTTTTAAATTTATTTTAGGGTTTTTATTGAATAAGATTGTAATGGTCCTGCTTGAATCCTTACAAATTTTTCATTCCTAGGAATAATTCTTATCAATCCTTATTTCCAAATTGTATCCCCAACTGTGTTACCATCGTTAAAAAATGATGTCAGTCCTTATCCTATTTACCACTCTCCAATTTCCCTTATATATACCAGATCCCCAACCACACTAACACTTATTTTCATACACTTATCTTACATACTTATTTTACTCACACTGTACTTGACCTGATACAAAATACATTAGACATTCCCTATACTTATTATAACCTGTATTACAAATTAGTCACTGATCAGACATCCATTTCCTCAGTGTCATCATCCTGACTTATTCACTTACTCACATAACCAGATACCTTACTCGACACTGATAAAACGCTACCTGCCCAGCCATCAACATTAAAACACCTTCATGCCCTTTATTTCACTCTCACCATCCAAGTTACCACCAGTCCTGATTCAAAACCAATCCCCTCTCATACTTCAAGCTAGTATAGTACTACCCGTATTTTCACATAGTATGTTCTTTGCTACCTGTTATATAATTATATCGTTTCACCACAAAAGCGAAAAGCGATTTCAACCAATTTTATAATTTGAACTGGCATTGTTGGCTGTTCTGCACCGACTTGAAGGGTTAAACTATAAGTCCAGAAGTGGTTGTTCCACCGGAAATTAAGGCCCTGAGCAAATAGTCACACCTGGGTCAATCAATCAACCCTAAACTATTTCCACATCCCTACAACAAGTAAACGGAGGTTTCGACCCCGAATACACAGTTTCATATCCCTACGGTCCCAAAACCACTTTCTACGCTCTATTATCACCCCCAAGCCATCCCTGATTGTTTAATACATCCACTCCCACATCTTCGAGTTTTACAAATTCACATTTGTAGAAACACATGGTTGGTGACCTGCCACATTTATTACCAAAATTTAATGTTATTGAATGTACTCACCTAATATAACAATATAACGGACCATATACCCCGGTGGCACTTCACTATAAACTGAGTTCGTCAGATAGATCACTAGTACAATAATTAACATATTTCACACCTTCACTGATAACAAAAATCATCAAATTACTAATCGATATTTTACAGCATCCTCCAGAGAGGGCGATACCGACCGTCTAGAAAATTGACAATGGCGTCCCGTCCCGAGGGTCCAATTTTTCATTAATTCTTAATTTACTTGAATACCTGAGATTTCTTTAGTTTATATTAGTATAGAGATCTTTTATTTTTATATTTACAGCATTGAATAGAACTTATGTAGTCCGATTGTGTTCGAATAAGATTATATCCACAAAATAGAATACTGATTTGACTCCGATCCTGAAGGTCTCATTGCTTACACACGAGCTACAGAAATTTGCTTTGTTGACGAACGTCACAAGATTGAGCAATAAAGTGCGTCAATTTTAACTGTTGAAAGTAGGTAGGTTATTAGAGTTCGATAACACTAAATTTTGTTTGTTTTCGTCTGTCATTAGTGTTCAATTAATCCTTTTGCTTGTTAGCTAGAGTTTATGTAGCTTTGTCATTGATTTTTGAACAAAGTAATTCAAGTAATGAGGGTAAAGTTAATAAATTTCATTTTAACTTTGATATCTGTAAACTGTAAGAAAGGAAACTCATGAGATGTTTCACTTGTAACAGACGTTTTCAGGTATGACCACAGTTTTTAAATAAATCGCGCAAATCACACAAACGGAAAGTGATTGAAAATTCTGGCATCATCACACCCTTAACGGTGAAAACCGAATCTGTGGTCAAGAATACACAACACTTGTATAAACTATCAGAAACTTCCAACCAAACCACGAAGAAATACTAGAAAGCTTCGACATCGTGAGCTTACTCACAAATGTGCCTACAGATAGGGCACTAGCTGCATATTTCCAGCTAGAAGACATTCTATCAGCCAGAGTTTGGGATGGCGATGGGTTCCTCACTATCAGCCGTAGTGGACAATATATAAGAAGCACTACTTAACTTGAAATAACTTCTAAATTACTTATAATTTGCTAGAAATGTAATTATTACGTTTGTTTTACTAATAATTAGAATTATTGCTAAGGTTACACTCCAGCGAAAATGAATTTTCAGAATAGTTATCAAAGATCTGGCAACGGCATTATTAAGTAGCAATATAATTTAGTATATCTTAACAATTTCAATGGTCACCGGTATCAAAAACACGATAAAATCTCAAAATGTTTGAATATGCATTGCTACGCCAGTTCAGTAAGGAATCCATTCTCCTCATAATGTAGGGTTTACATAAAATTCTAGCGTAACAATACTATATATACAAACATATATATACAGGGTGGCCCACTTAAGCGGGATTCCTCTATAACTCCCTTACTATTACAAATACGAAAAAATGTCATATAAAAGTTGTCCACAGTCATAAACTACACGTTTTAAAATTATTTTCAGAAATGGTGGACTTCTAGTTATACCGGAAACTCATGCCAACTTCGTTCTTTTAAATAAAACAACCTATATATTATAACATTTTTGAATTCCTCGTTGAATTTAAAGGTCACTTTAATAACCATACTATGGGTCTACGTCGCATTGCTTCTGAGTTATTTGACATTTTGTAGAAAAAATGACGTTTGCAGTGCCTCCGAAAACTTTCAATATCTCGAAGACGGATACCGGTAGAGAGATGTGGCTTTCGTTCTTTACTTCCAAAAAGGGTACCGCATCATTCTCATTCATTGCCAAAAATCTTGCCTTTAGAATTCAATAATTTCTATCGCTCCGAAAATAATTTTTTTCAAACATGGATAACTTGATTTTTTTAAATGGAACCACCCATATTTTCTTACATCAGCGGATATTCACATTTTTATCTAATTTCAGTTTTTATTGCGCACTGCCGCGGTTCTTTGGAAAGCGTTTGTCGTTGTTTTCATGTTTATATTGATGGAAATTAATAAACAACGTACCAAACTGACGTTTTATTTAAAATGATAATATTTTTTTTTATTTTGTCATAGGTGTCTAGAAAAACGGCAGTGGTGAAAAACATTCAGTCTTTTGCTAGAGTTTAAATAAAAATTGAAATACCACCAAAGTTAGTAAATATGGGCATAGGAAGGCCTTTACAAAAGTTACAGAGGATTAAATTCCCTACAAACCCAAGTAATGAAGTACAGAGTGTTGCATTTAAAAGACTTTCGAAAATTAGGTTTAAGTTTCGCAATATTGGCATGACGATATAGAACACCCTGTAGAAAAAGATTAATCTGTGTTATCTTAGGGGACTTCTGTCATTATTCCTCTTTCCGTTTCCGTTTTGTTTCCAGTTATTATAAGTTAACAAACATTACAAATGTTTCTTCACAAATTAAAGGAATTTTTCAATTTAATTGGCAACGTTGCATAAATACGCTATACAAATTTCAGTGCCAAATAGAGAATTTTAGGGTGAATTAAAATATGTAAAAATATACAGGGTGTCCCATTTAAGAAATATAAAATTTTGGAGTACCCTGTATACTTGAAAATAATTTTAGAAGACGAGTCTCTTAACCCTTAATAACTTCTATGATCGTACAGGGGATATTGAACTTTGTCGCACTATTTGGCCACTCTATCTATGGATGCGTTTGATGACCAAGCGATATCCGATACCCGGAAAAACCAAGGATGTATTTTAGATACGTGGACGACAACTTCGTAGTTTGGCAACATGCAAGCATAAGCTGGTTGAATTCTTAGATCACTCCATAAAATGATCACTATTAGCAGGTTCGTCCACACTGAACAATACACTTGTAAGAGTTTTAGGCGTGAATTATGTCTATTCTTTAGAATTATAAATATTTACACTTAAAGCTAACGCATAACTAAACAAAAACAAAAAAAAAAACGTAAAGGTATTTTAAATAAACAAAAATAAATAATACAGCTTCTACTGGATCGGGACCTGGTCGATTCGTCCTCGGATGGGCGCCTTTGCTTCGTAGTTGTGTTACGGTATAAATGTTCACTAGGACAAGGTAAAAGGTAAACCTGGTTTTTTGCACGGCTAGCTCGGAGTGCGGGTGAGGGTCTATTGGGACAAAGCAGTCTCGTCTCCGAAGTTTACGCTATCTACCAAAGTCGAAATCGGGAAAATGACACAATAGGTTACGGTAGGCGCCAGGATATTCTAAAAGAACACACCAAGGTGTTTTAAAATGCGAATTAAGCGACGGTGCGCAGTGGTCCGAATACCCAACTTACCACACTTACCAAATCGTAACGCTCGTAGCTCAGGTTCCGCAATACTGCTTCACCTGAAAAGGCTTCAAAATCTGCACCTTAATCTGATCAACTTACCACCGTGCAGCAATATTCAAATTCAATACAAATCTCTAATGTTTCCCTTACGTTAAATTACTCCCTTAAACAAATCAACATAACACAAACTAAACTGACTTCAATTCAGTTACAACTCTTGTCTAAACTTGTGAATTACGTTACGTTAACTTAATCTGGCAATAAAACAAAACAAAAAAAAACAAAACTCCAACTTCTCTTAATAGAACTCGACGACGCTTTTCTATTTGAGCAATATATCATCACCCTTGGTCAAGGCTTAATATTAAAATAATTACTCCAAAATAGTAACTAAGTTAAACATCTATTAAATCAAAATAAATAAATAAAAAAATTAAAATTTAAACAGGTCAATTGGAATATAAAGGTAATCGTATCTTCTTAACTTTTACTTCATTGACTTCTGGCCAGTAGCAAAATTATCTTAAGCTAAATTGCATTCAAAGAAATTCTATACATTTGGATTACTCCAGTACGTAAATCTTATATAAATAACTGAATAATGAAGGTGAGGTTTTATTTACCTCCCTGCATAAAATATTAATGGTATCAAAAAAAAACAAAACACCTTAAATAGCTTCTAAATAAACAAAGGAACCTGTCCGAGAACGTTAACAAAATGACACAATAAATTCAAAAAAATAATTACTTCCAACAGGTTCCTTCGTTAACACACATTACATAAAAAACACAATCAAATTTTATTCTTTCAAGTCGCAAGATCACCAACAGAATGTAAATTACATTACCTAAGTCACGCAGGCAAATAGGGGATGATCTCTGCTCTATGACAGCGTCAGATACGGCTCGTGCGGGCCACGATCTTTGATGTTACTGCTTGATGACTAACGACAATCCAAACTCGCCTCAGGTTGCTACCGCGTATTCAACTTGATTTTCAATTAATTTACAATGATGTCTAGTAACTTATTGAAGCAGCATTAACTATTTTAAATCCCTCTAATAATTTCTTTTAACTCAAAGTTGATAAGGTTCGGCAAACAAACAAAAAAAAACACTCAGCACATAGTTTTGCATAATCTTAAACAGTATGTGTGGGTGGGTGTTCGGTCACTACGTTCACTTAAGTCTTAGGAATGGGGTTCTCTAATTATATCTCGTTAATCACGAAAATTCAATAGTCCTCAGGTTCGCACTACAAGAAAACACGAACCAAATTTCTATCATAAACGCACTCGAAGATGCCGTTATTCTCCAATAAACTAAATTAATGCGCGAGCCCAGTTGAAATGTTACTTTGTAACCGTCCTTGTGTTTTACGGTTAAGTGTATTACTATTAATGAATAATTCTCACTTTGCCCTTTTAGCTCAGTCGGAATTTTGTACTTGCAAAATTAGGATCGGGGTTCGTTATTCAGGCTCTCAACACGTTGAACAAATAGATTACAAAGGTTCGTATATATATATATATATATATATATATATATATATATATATATATATATATATATATATATATATATATATTTATTTCCTATTTATATGGTTATTTAAATTACTTATCTAAGATATAGCTACAGGTAAATGTACGGAACTGGTTTTCTCTCTATGCACGATCGTTAGGTAGACTTCCTTCGTCCTGGTGGGTCTCGGAACTAATGGCTAGGTGGTCCTCTGGAGATTCTGTAATGTAACATTAATAGAAGGTTTGGGGCTTTGACTTTTAGTTTAGGTCCTTTGACTGTTTCAATTTATACTGGTTAATTGCCGAAATAAATAAATAATTTTACCTGAATGCGTCCCTGTATAAAATACAGAAGCAGGTAGCAAGATAACGCTGTATAAAGACGTGCGCGATAAGACACCGAGTTCAATACTCTGCCTTTAAAGAAATAATCGATATTTTAAAGCGGTCGGTTATAAGTGTATAAAAGTAATCCAATTTTATACCTGCTTTTGCTATGAAAATAAACTCATTCACATTTACATTCAATTTCTGCACTTTTTAAATAAATGAAAGCTTTTCGTTTATTTAGGTAGCTGGTGTACGGTAGCGGCGTATTATTTGTTTCCTTTTACGATATTAATTAGTTTAGTGTACCGGTTTTTATTAAAGTAAAAATAAAAGCTTTTTGTTATGTTGGCCGATTTTAAAATATAAAACCTTCGTTTTCTATTTTAAGGTGAATTTTTTCGCGTCTAACAATAAAGATTTGACTTATTTAACACAAGATATTTTCTGATAGTTTCTGGTTTCCAGGTGACAATCTCATTACTTGCCAACGGTGCAACTTACGTTTTCTCTTCGACTTCAGTAATTAGCGGTGTTTACTAAGTGTTCGGCTTACTCTTCCGACGAGGTTTTAATTACAGGTACTCTGCGGTTGTTGGTACGTTTGTCGAGGTGTGGTTTTGGTGGTGTAGTGTTCGTGTAAATTTGTATAGGTGGATTTCCTTTGTTAGTAATCTGGGCAACTACCCGTTAACTACGTAAAAGATCTCCGTCGGTCAAATGGAATGTCGGGCAACTACCCTTCAAACTCCACAGTGTAGGTGTGTGTGTGTGTGGATTTCCTTAGTTAGTAATCTGGGCAACTACCCGTAAAACTACGTAAAGGATCTCCGTCGGTCAAATGGAATGTCGGTCAACTACCCTTCAAACTCCACAGTGTAGGTGTGTGTGTGTGTGTGTGTGTGTGTGTGTGTGTGTGGATTTCCTTTGTTAGTAATCTGGGCAACTACCCGTAAAGCTATGTAAAGGATCTCCGTCGGTCAAATGGAATGTCGGGCAACTACCCTTCAAACTCCACAGTGTATGTGTGTGTGTGTGTGTGTGTGTGTGTGTGTGTGTGTTGGTGTGGATTTCCTTTGTTAGTAATCTGGGCAACTACCCGTAAAACTACGTAAAGGATCTCCGTCGGTCAAATGGAATGTCGGGCAACTACCCTTCAAACTCCACAGTGTAGATGTGTGTGTGTGTGTGTGTGTGTGTGTGTGTGTGTGTGTGTGTGTCTAGTAATAGAAGAGTACGTCGGGCTTACAACCCTGCATATCCCTATCACCAGGTATCTCAACTTACGTGCTTTCAACGTTAGATCTCTGCAACTCTCAACTCGCGGAGTCGCGACTTTACTCGGACGGCGGTTACAGGCGGACGGTTTACAACAGGTAGCAGTCGGCGCGAACGCGACGATATGCAACGATATTAAAAAATCTGACTTGATTTCTCTAAATGCATTTAGAGAATTCTCTTTCTTAGCAGCGCGTGCCGCGTTTTTATAAAGAATTCGCGAGGGTGGTTACGAAACTCTGGTGGTGAGATTCCGTAAACCCGTATTGGTGGAATATGCTCTGACGTATATAAACTTTTAAACGTTTTTGGGATTTACGTCTGGAGGGAGGATGCATGATTAATTATTGTGTAATTTTATGCAACGTTATGAAATGTGTTTAACTTTTACTAGAACTTCTACGAATTATTATAATTGCTTGCACCTGTGCATTGAGCGAGTCACCGTATCTTAATAAATTCCGTGAATACGATCAGTACTGGTCTTTTACTTATCAAATAATTAATCATAATAGGAAAATTTTGAATAAAGGACGGCGTCTTGCTAATAAACTTTAGGAACTAATTAAAAATAATAAAGATTTGGGAGATCTGACGGCGTCCCTTTACAACTTCACAAAAAATATCCCAAACCTGGTTATATTCGACTAGTCTTGCAAGTCCTCAACGCTACTCCCTTAACTTTCACTAGGAGCTCGCACAATGATGGAACCCTAATTCCGATAACTCGACGACTTCACCTACACGCACGACACACTCCCCCATTCAAAATTACTTTCTCGCCATATTAAAAAAACGCTCCCCTCCATACAAATTCATTCAAACAAACCAATCAACCATTTTAATTTTAAAATTTCCACCCCCCTAAATTTACGATGATCTCTCGATTTGAGGCGAAGAAGCTGCCCCGTCTGCACTTTCCTTCGACCCGACACAGAAATGTTACTGCAAAGGTACAACCAATCGCCCACCCATATTACTTACATGGATGAAAACCAACATTCCGACTCTCCAACTGTTCCTCTACACGAATGCGACAGTACGGCACCAATGCGATAACAACGCTGCTTTGTAATGAAACTTAAAAAAAAATCAAATGAATTTATCTCAATAGAACTTCACATATGATTCGGGCAATAAACTGAAGATTGTACTTAAAATTCCAAAAAAAAAACTACACTGACTTTTCTTAATGAAAATTACGTAACTACACCAAAAAAAACGAAATTCCTTAATGCACATTACACATTCCTAAAATTCCCTTACATACAGCGTCATCCATTCAAGCAAAACATTCATTATCTACAGTAAGCCCTTAAACAAGAAAAAATATATACGGAATCTAACTAAGTGAATAAAACTACAAACAAAATTACCCAATACGTATACAGGGTGTTCAAAATACCCTGACAGTTGGTCGGTGGTGTTTCTCAAGCAGCTCTGCTCTTTAGGTTTCCTGTGGAAATACAGTAAGCGAGGAGTTTACACATTCAAAAGAACTAATCGTTAATTATATTGTTGCATTCTGTTCAAAATAATTTATTTAAAATATATAAATATTTTAAAAGCCAAACCTGTCGGGTAACTGTCGATGGCAAAATTATTTACAGTTATTATAACTGTGATGGCAGATACTTTTAAAGGTATTCTTTTATACAGAACACGCGTTTATATTTCCTTTATAAAATGCAACTTTTATACCTCTAACTTTCATGAGATTGAACTTTCATAAAGAAACTAATTAATATTTACAGGATTCTTATTAGGTACATGTTTAGAGTAGGTTATTAATTACGGTGACATAATATATTTTTAATTACTATTAATGATTCGCGGAAGTTTTATAAAACAGAATTGGTGGTGTTTACGAGTTATTAAACTCTTTGCAATTGAAAATGAATACTTTCGTATTACATTCTGGTTACGAGCGCGCTTAAGGCGGTGGCCGCTTAGTAGCTCCTTGCTCTTGTTTTCGACAGTATCAATAGTAGCTACCTGGGGTGACTCTAGATTTGGGCCGGTCTTGATAATGATAATGATAAGGTATTTTAACCTTTCGGAACGATTTAGTTTAAGGATTTTCAGGTGCAGGGTAAACGAAACGTTTTACAGGTACGGTAGACTTGAAGAAGAGTTCTGCTGCAAATCTGGGTTATCGCGATAAGCGATCAGGATCGGATACAGGTTTAAGACCGTTAAGAGGTAAAGTTTTCTCTTAGCCTAGAAACGGCATAAGAACTTTAAAGCTTCGGGACCTTTTTGGATTTACCGCTGTTAAATAAATAGGCTAACGACGTCTAACAAGGATGTTGAATCAGGATGTTGCTATCCTCTGGATATCTCACGATAAGACAGCCGGTATGAAAGCGGTTTATTACGTTTAGCGAGATTACAATGTAATACTCATTGTTACTTACGGGGTTTGTAATTCACGAAACTGGGTGACCGAAACATAGTCTAATTGCGGGCGGCTTACTGCTTTCAGCCTCTCGGTTTCCTGCACTTCGGGTTTTAATTATTTTGCCCAGTGTAGGCGTGTTTGTGTGAGAAGGTGTGAGGTCTGTAGGTGGAGTATGGGTTACAAGGATCTGGTAAAATCCGAAGCGTGTATCGCGATCTTATTTCGAATCCGCGGAGGGCGGAGACGGCTTCTAATGCCGTGATTGGCAGATAAACTGGCGGGGACTCTGGAGTAACAAAATTCTTAACGTTTTTAAAATTCACGTCGAAGGGGATATGAGTTTATTATTTGATCTGTAAATTTTAATTAAACAAGATAATTGGCAAAGAATTAATTAAAAAGAATTGGTAAAGGCGGCTGGCTCTTCGCACACAATACAATTGTAGTCGGAACAAAAACTGCCATTTATGGATGTGCTAGTAGACAGGAATGACAAGACTTTCACAACAAGTTTATGTAGGAAACCTACCCACACGGGAGGTACCCAAACCACAATTCCAATCACCACGAAAACGTAAAGTTAGCATGGCTATACTCGTGTACAACAGAGCGAAGGAAATATGCTAAAAATAAGAGAACCTGAAGAAAAAAAAGAAAATAACGCTAGAACACTTAAAGAAAATGGCTACCCTGATTTAACAACTAACCTTGTAATATTAAAATAAGGATGAAATAAGGGTGTTTTGTGGTTATTAGTTCACCCCAAATATTATTTATAATTCTAATGTCAACTACAAGATTTTGAGCCTTTTAGTCAGTCGGAGATTAAATGGACCGGGTTTTTATTTGATTTCATTTAAAAAATGTGTGGTTAGAGATGTTCGATTTCCAATATTGATGTAGCTTCAACCTGTAAATAAATGTTAAAATATCTCGGTCGCCAACTTATTTTATGGAAAACAAGTAAACCTTAAATGTAATAAATTTAAAACTAAAAAAAAAACAATAACAAGGTTTATTATGTATAACTTCAGATCAAGTTAATAAAGTAGAAAAAGACTAAATACTTATGTTAGTAAACTGGGATTAACTTAAAAATTCATTATGAATTAATGCTTAGAAATGAAATACCTGCAGTACTTTTACATTTTGGTTGTCACTGTTATACTGTTACTGATAACCAAATGCTGCTGAATATACGCTTTTAAATTTGGTTGTGCAACAATTCTTGAAATGGAAATAAAACAGGGTTTTGGTACTTTGATCCCAAATATGTAAATTCCTGTAGAAAGCAGCCAAACTTAGTTCATTTAAACGGGTTAAAGTAACATCATTTATAATTCTTCTGCATAGTAACAAACTTATATATATATATATATATATATATATATATATATATATATATATATATATATATATATATATATTAATTGAAGTTACTTTAATAAAGAAATATGTAGATGACTTAATTTTAATTGGTCCTATAAATCAAATACACAACATTCCAAATATTCTTAATAATTATGATCGTAACATACAATTCACTGTATAATATGAAATTAATAATGGTGCTCCATTTTTAGATATGAAATTGATTAACAAGAATAATACTTTAATTATTGATTGGAACATCAAACCGCACCAGTTCGGGAAGATATATAAATTATTACTCCAATCATCCTTTCCTAATCAAAAAAATATGATTTTAGGTTTATAACCTAGAATTATTAACATTGTACATTCATCATTGATTCGAAAAAAACTTTGTGATATTCTTGTTAATAATAATTATCCAAAAACTTAATTAATAGATTACTTTTTCACCATAATTTAGATAATACTAGAAAGGAGATAGTTGATCGCATACATCCTAATTCAATTTTATATAAAAAATTACCTTTTGTACCCCAAATTAGAAACAAAGTAATCAAAATTTTTACAGAATTCAAAACGTAAAAATAGTTCTTTACAGTATTACTACAATTAAGAAATTATTTTCAAAGCTTAAAGATAAGACACAAACAGCATTTAAATCTAACATAATTTATTCTATACCATGCAATCTAACAGTACAGAAATATACAATTGCTTTGCTTTTTGTGTAAGTGTTCCATTATTGTTATTTCTTGTTTTAGTTTCTCAAATCTTTTGACGATAAACACCTAATTTCTCAGACTACTGCTGATAGATCGGACCATCACAAGTCAGTTACGCACATGTGTATGAAATAAAAATACGTGTTGAGCGAATTTAATCATGTCGACTATTCAGTTCTAATACTTCAAACAGTATTAGAGCTAAATCGTCAACATGATTAAGTTTTTTCTATAGGTTAATGAACGACTGCTGCGAAAGCGTTACTAACGGACTGAATTGCTACTACATCTTCTTTAGAAAATTAGAACACGCTTATTAAACTACAGCTAAAATATATTAGGTATTATTCCGATTATAAATTTCTATATCGTATTCGAAAAACTTGCTTTTCTGCATAATCGACCCAGTATTCATTCTGGGTGTTCAAGATTTTTAGGCAAGTATTGATGCTGTATTTGATCATACATGCAAGTTTATCACGTTCCTCGCCGATTGGCCCTTTATGCTTGTAAGAACATCAGTTAACGCAACCTACTAGTTTTGGATGTGCCTTGAAATGGAGGAAATAGTTAGAGTCGGAAATAAAAATTTTTGTGAAAGGAACTTAATACAGTTCTTGCCGAATATATAGAATGTCTCCACTTCTAATGTTATATAACTGACTATTCCTTAAAGGTAAATTTCAACTTTTAACCTTACCACATAAAGGGGGTGTGTGAGTGTACGAGTATGTGAGTGTATGAGCGTGCAAATGTGTGAGTATGTGAGTGTGCAAGTATGTGTGTGTGTGTGTGTGTGTGCAAATGTGTGAGTGTGTGTGTATGAGTGTGAGTATGTGACTGGTTGAGTGTGTGAGTGTGTGAGTGTGAGTGTGTGAGTGTGTGAGTGTGTGAGTGTAAGTGTGTGAGTGTGTGAGTGTGTGAGTGTGTGTGTGTGTGTGTGTGATTATGTGAGTGTGTGTGTGTATGGGTGTGTGTGTGAATGTGTGAGTGTGGGTGTGTGATTGTGAGTGTGAGTTGGTTGGTAATTGTCTACTCTTGCTTCGAGTTACTCGAACTGAAATAACTTCCTGTTGTGCGTGCTGCTGCTTATGTACCCTATTGCTTTCACTCACTGCTTTTACTGCTTGTACTGCTTTCACTGCTTTCACTACTTTTACTGCTTTCACTCTTATCACTGCTTTCGCTGCTTTCACTATCTTCACTGATTTCACCGAATGCTCCCCTGTTTTCACTTCTTCTTTTGTTGATTCTTTTGGGTGTTGTAGATTTTAGTTGTCTAGGGATTAATGATGTTTTCCACATTGATGGTAGTCTCAGAGCATCGCCTCTTTTGTTGATATTATGTGGGTGTTTCTCAATCTCTATGGCTAGTCTGATAATTCTAGCTGTAAAGTGCTCGATGCACCTAATAGCTTCGCACAGGTCCTCGGGTTGATGGTCACTTTGTTTCGGTAAACGCTTTTATTTTAAGCTTTACGGTTTCACCCAACCACAAATTTTTATCGATAATGATATTATTTAATCGTACTAAGAATTTTCAACTTTATCGGTTTAAATAATGTTTTATGATTGTATAGACTTTAAATTAATATCACTTCCTTTTTAGGCTCCGATTCAAACGTTGATTATTTAAAATGTCGCAGCAGAAAATAAAACCAATTTGAAGAAAAATGATTACAATTTCATTTTGGAAAAACGTAACCAGCATTTAAACTAAACAAACGAAATTTTAAAATCGTTAAACATTAATCGTCACAAATAAGAAATTTAATTCGTATTAAACTTTACGAATATGAACAGGTATCGGTAAACTAACTTTATTTTTAAACAAATGTAGGTTTAAAAACAATTGTTCTTGAACTTCTCGTCTCTCCGTTAACTTTGTATTTAATTTTCCCGATAATTATTCAGGTTAATTAACTTACTTGTTGCACAAAAACACTACACTTTTTTAAACTTTGCAAACAACTGGAAAAATATAGAGAGAGATTATGCTCAAAAGCAATTCCTTTTATACCCTTTTGGTTGTTACCACATTTTCAATTTTTTTTTTAGAAATTTAAATAATGTAACTATGTCTATGATTGGTCAGAATAATTTTGAAAATTTAACTAAATTAGAAATTATGCGATAATTTTCTTATAAAGCTATGGATTTAAATTCTGATAACATAAATGAAATCTGTGTTAAAATCTGCATAAATCGATATCCAACTTGATATAGTTCTCTTAAATATTCTACGAAATGACTTATTCTAACTTAAAATTGCTTATATCTAAATAATCTTACAATCTACACTTAAATTAACTACATATATGTAATCCTGATGAAAATTTGTATCGGAAAACATTCATTAAATGTTCAAAATCTTAAATTTAAAGGAAAATTATATTTACCAAGGTAAATCTGTATTGTCACCCCATTTCACAAAATTTTCGTTCAAATTACATGTACAAATCAAATTACTGTGTGAAAATGAGGAAAACCTCCTATTAATCACATTAACAAGACATTTTAAGCCTAACTTAATCTAAAAAACTATAAATTTTTAAAAAATTTTAAATTTATCACATAACCTAACTTTTTTCTAAATATACAAATAATTTGCGTTTCAAAACGTTCATATTCACCAAAATGTTATCCATACAACTTGTAAAAACTGTCTTTATTATATTCATAGTTCATCTTGCTTGTATTGTCTAAATTTAAGGCACTTTAAGAAATCATATTGTTTAACACACCTTTTCAAAATTCTAACAAAAAATGTATCTTCATGTAAATATCTTTCTCTAAAATTGTTCTATACACTGTTCTTCATAGTTATTATGCATCGCTTTGTTTATCACACATCCGCTTCCATATATAATATGAGTAATGATCAAATTATGTTCGTATAGTAACCCTTTCTTGAATTTTACCATATTTCCTGCATTCAACTAATATAAACCTAACTCTACAGTATGTGTTAAACACCTGTAAAACATCCAAATGCCAAAATACTTTTAAAGAACTGAAATTTAATGAGACAAAACTAAGTACTGAATCGAACTTACAGAAATAACTTTATTTAACATTCCTGACATTCTTTTAAGTAGCAAAATGCTTTTTATGATTAAACCAAAATGTATAAATTTTATTAAGATTGTTTTAACCAAAACAAATCCACTTTCTTGCCATCGTAAACCAAATTACATCAACTAATTGCATCGTAAACGTATCATGCTTGATTTCAACCTTTTTTTAAAGAAATTACTAGTTTAAACTCTCCAATCCCTGTCTTACTCTTATCTAATCATCTCATATATATATATATATATATATATATATATATATATATATATATATATATATATATATATATATATATATATATATATATATAAAATATACAAGTAGAAAATACGACATTGCAACTTGTGAAACATAGGACATACAAGCACTTGGCTTAAAACTAGACTCATGCTACATAAAAGTGATTGTAAAGATCAAAAGATCAAGATGTGCTATGCCAGTTCACTAACAATTTAGACCATATGATTAAATATAATGAAGTAAAAATTATTGACAAAGCTATAACGAAAAGTTCTTTCTTGAAATGTTTCGTATTAACAATAATGAAACCATGAATATTAGATCAGACATTATTAATTTAAACACTGGCTATGCTGGTCTGTTCTTAATTTACAAAACTTTAAATTACAACATTCACTCCATCATAATCAAGAAGAATCACCGCTCATATAAACTTACATACTCGTTACACACTTGTCTTTTTTTAATGTAATTTAGAATTTACATATTGTTTTTAATAACCGGTTGTTACACGTCATAATTATTTATATTTACAACCATAATAAAAAATTACTCTTAGATGTAAGTACATTGTGATATAATTAAGCCTTCATTGTAATTTAATTATATATATATATATATATATATATATATATATATATATATATATATATATCATACATACATATAGACAGGGTAACATAAAAAAAGTGCCATGCATAGTGCCACGCGATAGAGGATACTAAAATAAGAAAAAAAGTTCTTTTGAACTTAGGTCCGCAACGCCTTCGTTTAAAAGATATAGGGTGATGAAGTTGAATTCTTTTTTTGTTTTTTCTTTATATCTTTTTACAATGATGTAATAAGCGGACGAAATTTTGTATACAGGGGCTTTTTATCACGCAAAATTTAAATATGACCTCAATTCTTTTATTACTGAAGAGCAGTAATCATATTACAAGACCCCCACGACAAATCCACCTATTTTCAAACCTCCTTTCAAGAAATTTCTTTACCACTCAAGAAAAGTGAGCTATCTTGCTATCAAACATAAAGTCCACTCTTGCAACAATGTCCAATGAAACATCTTCTAATAATGTGTTCAGGTTATTACTTTTCAACAGTGCAACGGGTTCTGGAAACTCCCACTACTAACTTTTTTTTTTAAACAGACATCTTCACCACCCATCTTCATCCAAACGCCTATGCATGTCAATAAATGTTCGAACATTAGGAACCTGCCCTAAAGGATATCATTCTCGATAGATACGTTGAGCTTTGGAGAAATTTGACCGAGCTTCTCAGTCAAATTTACATGCATCGGATGCATTTTTCTCGTAAACCGTTGGTCCAGGCATGCCTTTCTGAAGCAGAAAAGATGGAAAAACAAATTTTTCCAGTCGAAAATAACATACAGTGTAAGGCAAAAAAGTTAGGACCGATTCAAATAAGCTGAAAACCTGTATGTGGTGCCCTCTATCAGTAATAAAAGAACTAAGGTCGTATTAATTCTACGTGATAAAAAGCCCCTGTATACAAAATTTCGTCGGCTTATTACATCATTGTAAAAAGATATTAAAAAAAAAACAAAAAAATAATTAAACTTAAACACCCTATGTCTTTTAAACGAATGCGCTGCGGATCTAAGCTTATAGGAACTTTTTTCTTATTTTAGGTCCTCTATCGCGTGGCACAATGCATGGCATATATATACATATATATATATATATATATATATATATATATATATATATATATATATAAGTTCTAAAAACATTTATTGGATTACCTAGTGGAACCAAGGTAGGAATTTGAGAGTAGTCAAGTGCTTGGGAAAAAATCGTAATATATGAATTTGACTCTAGTACGAAAACAGCCCTTTTCAGGACTAAGCCTGATGGCGGTAGCAGAGTCCGCTTTCGAAATAAAAAGTAAAAACTGTAAAATTAGGCCGATCAACTCAAGTAATTGAAATCTTTTTACACAAAGCATACAATTTTTACACGAGTATTTAGTAATTATTTGATTACAGCAGTACTTCTGCTTAATCAAATATCTTCTTGACCATTAATGGTTACTAGTATTATCGACAGTGCATCTATTTAAAGTCTATTCAATTAATGACTTTTAACCAATGCTTCTGTTATACGGCAAATTTCAGTTGTTATCAAAAATTACCATCTGAATTGAATAATTTTAATTAATTTATTAATAGAACAATCCTGTATGTATTACAGCACAATGTGGGAAATAAAAGCTGCCACAATTATACTTACTTCTCAATGACGCAATTATTAATGTAGGAGTACAAAAAAATAGTTTGAGGTAAGTAATTTAATAGAAACATGAATCTTAAGTAAAATTATTTCGGAGCTAATGTTAGGTAACATTTTTTAATGGAAAAGTAATGTCAATATCATTCTGAAACACTTTTATTGCAAATTCGTAAGAAATAGTGTCAAAAGTGAAAAAAGCAAAGATTGCAATGAAACTTTTAGATAGGCAGACATCATAGGTGAGTGTAGATCTAATCAGGCATTTCAATTGCGTCAGTCCGTGTTTAGAGAACAAAGGCTTAATTTTTCCAAATCTTTTTTTGTCAGTAGATATTAGAGCAACCAACCATCTATTTTGACCTCGGTCGAACAACTGCTATTGAGTCAGGCCAATGGACACCTTATGACATTATACCTGTAAGTGTAGGTTGTCTATCATAGAGGTTCAAAACACGCGACTAACATACTCATTTCGCTATAAATTGAGGTTAAGCTTGATATTTAGAAAATGGTGCGACAATTTCATAACTTATTATATCGTTAAAAAGATTTATTGTAGATGTAAAATAATGTACATTTTGCATAATTCAGTTTTTAAAAATAAATATTTATTTTGGAAAAATTTGGTTGTAAGGTAATTGGGAAAATACTGCATTTGCTTCTTGTTTATAACCATCTGAGTATATTGCCGTAAACTTCTTTTTTTCTTTTGAAAACAATTCTCTCCAATTGGCATTGTACATTGTTGTCATAGTCTCGGCTATTCTTGCATTATCAGATTGGATCAAAAATTCAAACTTATCAACCTCAACCGCTTTAACTTCTACATTTGTAATTGAAATGTATTCTTCATCACCTTTTTTAATTATTACTCCATTAAAGACTATGTCTGATAAGTATCCAGCTAGTGAAAGAAACAATAGTTTACGTGTTACGAAGAAAAATAGATAACTTACTTGCAGTACAATTAAGGGTTCCTTTGCTACTAAAATCAATACCGCTAATAATGGCATTTTTATAATCATAATTAGATTCCAAATGAATCATGGGGTTAAAAACTTTTATATTCATGTAAAAATCAGTGTCAGTTAGTTTTGTACTGGAATATGGATTTGATATTATAATTTCAAATTTTAAGGCACTTACTCAATTTCTCTAATTTCGCACTTCAGGTGACCGTATAACTTAATATTTGTGTAAATTTGCTCAAAATTAAGTGGTGGAATCGGCTGAACTTCTTTTTTAGAAAGTCTTATTGGATCCACTCCTTCAATGTGTAACTCAGGTATGCCTATAATAATTAAAATTAAGTAATTATTTATTAAGGTAAATCACGTACCAACGCTCAGCAATTCCAGAGCGTTTGTTATTGCTGGCTTTAAACATTCGTTTAAGTTAGGATCAGAGCGGGAGCAGATTTGAAATTTACCTAAATTAAAATGTTGTACCTTAATTGTTAATTTATAAGCCTAACTAAAGCAACTTACTGATTAGTTGTGTATTCACAAAAATGGTGTAAACGTGAATAAGCACAACACATATTAAGTAACGTTCCATCACTAATATAAAATTTTATACCTTAAAATTTTTATTTTATACGGAAATTTAAATTAAATTTAAATTACTCACTTCTTCATCCAAAGGAAATGTATTCAATGTGAACTATAATTAACTATTTTTAGTATCAAACTCTTCATTCTATAATATATAAATATTTATTATTAAAAATAAATTTGCATTTAATTCAAGTCATAAAGTTTAGTACGTACGTATTAAAATCTACATATTAGTAGAACTGCTACTTGTAGAACGTGTATTTGTAATGTTTACTCGGAATACCATATGACATATAATGTTAATAGTATGTCTGGAAAATCCCCAAATAAGCATCCTTTCAATTTTTCATAATTTAAGTAAAATCTAAAATGGTAATTTAAAATAATGGCTATGGGAATATTCAATATTAACTTACATAATAATATAGTGCCTAAAAGGTGATAAGGTTCAAGTATCCTACAATCTTACCTTGTTTCTTTAAAAAATATTCATTTCCAGTAATTTGATATTAGGTGCGACAGTTTTTGATAATTGTGTAACCCTTACTTAAATAACGGTATCACTCGTGAAACCTATATTTTGTTTATATACTTCGTTATACTTACGTAGGTATCTATGAAAACGAACATAATAGTTGAGGTTTTATGGTTCAAGGCGCTTTTCGAGCCCAGCGCTAGCGCGAGGACTAGGAAAGCGCGGTTGGATTATAAGAGCAATTATGCCCACAATGCATATAAAATTTTATACACGATGATTATATCAAAAATTTAAAACGTTAATTGTTTTCAAAAGCGATACATTTTTCTTTTATGATAGTAAGTTGTATTATTATTTTGACGCACCGTGTATATGCAGTGTTATTTTAACGTATGGAACGTGTTTTGGGTGTAAATGAAGTAAGTTTGCGCGAGAAATTTTTTTTCTTGTGTATGCAGAATGTAAATTGGTGTAAGTGATACGCCACTGGAATTTTAATAAAGCATTGTGTGCCACGTGAAAGAGTAGTTGAATGTTGCAGAAAGACTTTCAAGTTAAAAGTATTAAATTTAATTGAAAAGTAATGTTTTGTTAAAACCTCTACCGAGACGGCACCGAATTTCCACTGCTATTTTAGTCATTCGGATAGAAAATGGGTGTAAACCAGAGAAATGTTATCTCTACTACTATGTAGTAGCAGGGATAACATTTCTCTGGTGTAAACGTGTGAGCGAGTGAATTTGCGTTATGTTGGTATCGCATTAATGTGTAGGAAGGAGTATGTATGTATATTTTTGCTTGTATAAATGTGGTAACACTGCACAATAATAAATATCTGGTGTGGAACACCACACGACCTTCCAACCTACAAAATGAAAATTAAAAGAAATAAAATAATTTAAGAATAATTATGCAATTTCTTTTAAAAGAAGTTCATTACGGAAATAGGCAACATTGTAAACGCAAAAACAATAATCTATGTCAAACAGACGTTGAAAACTTCATGTCAGGTAGGGATCAATAGACATAACTACAACTTAACGTAAACAAAATTCCAAATCCGCCCGATTTTATAAAAATTCCGTTAATACATCTTCAACATTTTCAACCATATTCATTTAATTTGTTAATTTATTTCACTTTACAATAAAAAACTTGATAAAGAAAGTTTATTTAACATTAAATTTTGAACTAAAACTTAAATTCTGTCTTAGGAATTTTTTTTTCCGCTAAATTACGCGCCGCATGAAAAAATTGCATAGAACTTACAGCTCCACTCAGCAAACAAGATAGTTGGAAAATATGTTAACTAACATAATGTATTTGAAACTTTTGATGCGGCAAATTATTTGTCCAATCATACTTGACAATTCTATGGTGGTACATTCACAGTTAAAAGTAAATTATTACAGTTTACAGCTGACATTTTCCGCGTGCGTTTTATTACTTAATCCTTTTATTGTGTTACTCTTATTTGTCAAAATTAGTTTTTTTGAAGACTTCTTTGGTTGTTTTATTTGTGAATTAAAGGTATGTACAAGAATTTTAATGAAAATGTAATTTTTATGTTTTAAGGTTATCCCTTTTGTGGCTGGAACTACGAACAAAACTATACACTCTGAGGCTAGAAACATTATCAAAGATGCTATACAATAAAAAACCAATCACGTACTTAGAAGAATTTGTAGTGAATACTGGTTTGTCGGAAGATGACACAAGTTCGGAAGTTGAAGATTAAGAAAGCAACTTATAAAATAATTTTGCCTTGATATTTTAAACGTTTTGATTTTTATATGATTTAGTTTCGATTGTTTAAATATGTATTCAGTTTATTTTGGTTTTAACTTAACAATTAAAATGTGTTGGTGAACTTTGCCAAAAATAACTCATCAGTTTATTCGATAAACTATATAAATGTAATTACATTTTAATCAAAATGAATTGTAGATCTTTAATTAAATATTTAAAACTGTTTTTGTAAAAAGTTATTTATATCAAATTCTTGGTTTACCGTGTATAGACTTGTCTCTTTGTAATTTTTCCAAGAAAATATTAGTTACACTGGTTATGCAGCACACAATACATTTATGTGTATCCAACAATGCACATTTATGTTAAGTGCCGAAATATTTTTCGAATTGTACCTTAAAAGTTACTATAGTGCCGGTATCCCCTCTCTAACTATCTTGTTTGCTGAGTAGAGCTGTAATTAATTTAAGTTTAGTTTAAGATCTATATATAGATATTTTTATATCTTTCAAATACGCAGCTCTTTTAGAAATATTTGATAAGAACCAACAACTGAACCTAATAAACCTGTAACCATCCCCTTTTAAGCTACAATTTTAGCTGATAAAGGTTTGTTTATAACCCAGTAGTTTTGTGCCTTTTGCTCAGTCGGAGATTAAGATAGGCGGGGTTCATAAATATTATCATATGTTGCTTTAAAAAAATATATATGTATAGATTTGATCGGTTTGCAAATTGATGTTGCTTTGCTTTAACCTGAAACTAAGTTGTTAAATAAAAGGGCGCCAACTCGTTTTATGGAAAAACAAGTAATCCATGAATATAATAAAATTAAAAAAAATTGACAGTAACAAGCTTTATTAACTACCTTAACTTTGATTATAAATGTGAATATCTTAAAGCTAGTGTCAGTAACGATGACTTAACTTAAGTGAAACTAATTTATGGAATTATTAACAGAAATAAAATACTTTATTTTGATTATACTGTACTTCTGTAGGTTTCGAAATAGCGGCTTGTTGAATCAGCGCTTGAAAAATTTTGTGGCGTAAATTTTACATGGGAGTTGAAATAAAACTGGATTCGGATGCATTAACATTCCCCAAATGTACAATTTTTTTTTCTGGTTTAATGGATATTAAAATTCCACTTCATAATAACAGTAATTATACTGTAAAGTAACTAACGGTAGAATGCAGTTGGTTAAGTAATTATGCGGATAAATAAAATAAAGTAAAACGTAAAGTAGAAGTAAATAAAAAGTGGCTGAAAAAGCAATCATCTCAAACTGTTGTATAATAGCTTTTCAAACTTACCGTACCAATTATACAGTACTTATTAAAAAATTTAACAAAGCAACAATTGATGATCTACATCCACTTTAAAGCTATCACCAACAAATTATCGTTAAAGTAGTTTTTCGGTATGAACATGTGAATCAAATGTGCAAACGGTGTGCGTACGAGTTTACCCTTACAATAATTAAATGCATGTTTTTATGCAACTAAGATATGCAACACACGCTGCGTGCAATGCATGTTAAGTTGCCTACATAAATGTAAATTTTAACACAACGGAAGGAGTTTGTTACAAACCCCCTCTCCGCCGCTGGATTTCTCTCAAAATCTAATCAGCTCTAAGCACGCACTCACGCACGTACGCATGCACCCACCCTCAGCTCCGGCAAAACAGCCTCCGATAGATCCAGTTTTAATGGAGTTTGAGTTACGTTTGACGTCTAAAGCGTAAAGGTTGATATAAGATGTTTATTGAATACACCATATCCAAATATTTATAGAAAGTAGTAATCCAAGCTAAATTTCTTATGCTATATGCTATATCATATTTAGGTAGCAACATCTCTCATCAATATAGAGACTTATGTCGATCATCATTTTTAATAGTTTATATCTATTCGAAAGCTTTACTTATATATATATATATATATATATATATATATATATATATATATATATATTGTGTGTGTGTGTGTGTGTGTGTGCGTGTGCGTGTGCGTGTGCGTGTGCGTGTGCGTGTGGTGTGCGTGTGCGTGCGCGTGTACGCGTGCGCGTGCGCGTGCGCGTGTGCGTGCGCGTGTGCGTGTGCGTGTGCGTGTGCGTGTGTGTGTGTACAGGGTTGCCCACTAGACCTACGTTCTTTGATAGTACCCTGAATATTAATTTTAGAAGAAAAGGTCGCAAGATATTTTTATTCAGATTTTACTTGTTTACAACCTAACAATATTTTGAGCCCTGCACGGCCTCCAGTTTCGTCTGTACATGACCGTACTCAATTATGTTAAATGAAACATCCTATAAATATTTATATATTTGAAATCCACATTCAATTCTAGGTCAAGTTTGTTTGACCTTTTACCTACTAATGTAATTGGAGATTGTCATAAACAATAGAGCCTTTTATTTATCGATGTGCTGATTTTGAACGAAATTAGTTGCAAAAGGGCCGTGTTAATTTTTTTCTAATAATCACGGAAGAAATTGCAAAAATTGACTATTTTAAATGGTACACCCAGTGTATTTTCCATGAATGAACTGCTTTTTAAGTTGTCTTTGATTTTTGTTAAATATGTCTTATATCTAAAGTTAATAGTTTCCGGGACAATGACCTTAGTTTGAATTATGTTTTTTCGCCCAATACTGAAAATAAAATTAAAGGAAGCAACAAACAATCGCACTATTCGTATGAGATATTTAATTATTATTATCTAAATTGTGTTGTTACTTAAAAAACCAGGAGTATGGAGAAAAAAAACGACGCTATTAAAAAATGTGATTCAATAACAATTGTAATACGCAGACGACATAATGTAGGTTTAATTTCAATTGATTGTATTTGACACATTATCGTTTTCACTTTGTTAAAAAGACTCAAAGTCGAATCGAAAATGTCACAAAATGTTCAGGGAACCCGTTATTGACTACGCGCCTCTACAAAGAGAGGTACCCTGATAGACGCTATCCAAAAATAGCAGCATTTGAAAATCTTCTTGCAAGATTCGTACACTCGCGGGGGAAGGTATATTCAAAACCTTCGCATTAAATATCAGTCCTGAGTGAACAGAATAAGGAAATAATAATGACAGCCTTGGTTGAAGACCCTAAAAGAAGTGCTAAGCAAATGAGAGAAATTTCGAAAGTTAGCAGGACATCAGTGTGGCGTACTATTATAAGCGTCCATTTTCATCCACATCGTTTTCAAAGGCACCGTGAACTTCTTGGAGATGACCGTTTAAGACGTTTCGGTTTTTGGCGTTGGACCAATGAAAGGCACTTTTTTAATAACATTTATTCACGGACAAATCAACGTTCCGGGTTTATTAACAGTCACAACTATCATTATTATTCTGATATTAACCCACATGTGACAAGGAAGGTTGACCGTCTGTATAGAAGGTCGCTAAAGGCGTAGGGTCGAATTCTTGGTCAATATGTAGTGGGGCCATATTTTTTCGATAGACATTTAAACTCTCAGGTTTATTCCGATTTTTTGAGGCATTATTTGCCGATCTTACTTCGCTTTGATGATGCGTCAACGCATGTGGTTCCAGCATAACGGTGCTACTGCCCACTACGGAATCGGAGTAAGAAACTTCTTAAAAGGTGAATATCCTCAAATATGGATTGGAAGAGGCGGGTAAGTTAGCCACCCTGATCACCTGATATAACCAAACCTGACTTTTTTCTATGGTGATAAGTAAAAGAACGTTTATACCAAGAACCGCCTATAACTTCAGACGATATGAAAACAGAATACGTGAAACTTTCATGACAGTCGCGCCTGAAATCTTGGTTGATATAAGTTGATTTAATAATGAATTTTATACATCGGCAAATAATAATAAGTAGATATCCGATAAAATAGTGTTATTGTTTGTTGCTTCGTTTACCTTTATTTTTAGGATTGGGAGAAAAACAAAATAATTCAAACTATGGTCATTATCCCCGAAACTATTAACTTTAGATATAAGACATATTTAACAAAAATAAAAAACAACTTAAAAAGCAATTCATTCATAAAAAAAATACAGGGTGTTCTGTTTAAAATAGTCTACTTTGGCCACTTCCATTGTCGTTAGAAAAAAATCAGTACGACTCTTTTGCAACAAACTTCGTTCAAAATCAGCATATCGATAAATAAAAGGCTCTTTTGTTTATGATAAATAATCTCCAATTTCGTTGCTCTGCCGCCAACGATAGGATAGTTATGGTTTTTTTTTAATGTTAATTTCGGAGAGAATTTTTTTAAACATTTTAAACATTTATTTTCTCCTAAATGAGTGGGTTTAAGTGGGTGAAGGGTCAAACAAGCTTGGCCTAGAATCGAATGTGGGTTTTAAAAATATTTTCCCATATAAAATAGTATTCCATTTAAATGAATTGTGTACGATGCTGTACAGGCGAAATCGGGAGCCATCCAGGACTTATTTTTAGGTTGTGAACAAGAAAAGTATGAATACAAGAATACAAGTCACAAAACAACAAAACTTAGACTGAATGTACTTCTCTAGTTACCATATATTATAATTTTTACACACACAATGAAGGATCACAGTCAACTTTTTGTGAATGTCATGTGAGCCCGCAAGGTTTTGCGCATGACAACACGTGGCTGATTGTTAATTATTATTTGCTGTAATCATGCATGAAAAATAACATGATCATTGGCTATTATGTGGTACTCTTTAAGCTGTTTCTTTTTTGTCATAATGCAGAGAATTACTAATTTCTTTCACTAGATCGGATGTCTCTATTTATTTTTATCATTCACTACTTAAACATAATCTTGGAATACAAAGTTCCTTTGCCTCTAGGGGTGCCATATTACAATTATCGGAAATCTAAAAATAAAACCAGTTCTTGAAAACCCCAAAGTCCATTGATCTTCAAAAGTGGGCGAAGGATAAGAGATAAGCACGTGGTGATTCTTAAAAACCTATAAACAATACTACAGTTCATTAACCTCTATTATTGACTTAGTCCAAAATTGGTAGACCTGGACATGGTGCTGGTCTATTCATAGAAATCCAAACATAGAACCTGTTCCTGGAAATGGAGTGAGGTTCATTGACCACTTAAGCCCAAACCTTGGTTTCTTAGATATCTATCATTCCATTAATATTTATAAATGAATTAATGGTCTATACATTAGCTTCAAGCTGTAGGTAAGAATGTCTGAAATGTGACCGGGTACAAGTATCCTACAATCTTTCTGTATTCCTTTAAAAAATATTAATTTCCGGTATAACTCATAAAAGCTATATTTGTATACCTATGAAAGCGTACAAAGAATAACACGAACATTGGCTATACTGTAGTAGTTAAAATCTTCACTTCACATATTTCTTACGCTATTTTTTTAAATTGTCGTGATAGAGCATGTTAGTATGTAATTAGTTTTAATGTAATGTACTGTTTTTGCATGCTATAAACTTAAATATTGTTTAATAACTTTATTGTAACAAATCAAACATTCGTAAATTGATAAACGTTAGGGTGTAGTAAAAAGTCAAATCTCTATAAAACAGATTGATTATTTGCATGGTTATAAACAAATACTTAAATTGGGTCCTGAATACGTGCTATGCCTGTTGTGACTCACATAGAAAACTTAAGAGTGAGACAGTTAGATAGAGAATTACGATAAGTGTGAGAGAGAGTGTGTCAACACCCGGGCCACTGACTTCATGGCGAGAAATTTAAAACTCAAGGTCAAAGCTCATAGACCTTTAGAGGTGTCATACTACAATTGTTAGAAATCTAAAACCAGAACTAATGCTTGAAAACTCCCAAACTTTATTGACCTTATCAAGACCAACGTTCATTGGTCATAAGAGAGAGGTACGTGGTGACTCTTAAAAATCTAAAGATAGTACTACAGTTCACTGACCCCTTCAAGGTGATTGACTTATACCAAAGTTCATTCACCTGGACAGGATGTAGATTTATTCTTAGCAATCTAAAAGAGGAACCAGTTGCTAGAAGTGGTGTAGGGTCTTAGCTCAGAGTTCATTCACCTCTTGAATCTGGAAGTTGGTGTATTCCTAAAAATTCCAAAACCCATAGTTTATTAACCTCTTTCAGGTCATTGACTGAGTGCAAAGAATATTGACTTCTTTAGGGTCACTAATTTAGCAAACTGAAGGTTTATCGATTCCTAGAAATCTAAAAACAGAACTAAATTGACCTGAGGCTTGAATGGAGTGTTTATTAACCTCAACTGATGATATTTTCGGAGGAAATTAATCTTCTAAATATGAATAATCCACCGGTATGAGGGTCTATTGATCTTCCAAAATTGCCGTGTGAAGCAAAATGCAAATAAATTCTGGTTGGTGCGCATGAGTAGAAATTCTGTAAATAAAGCGGAATTTTGACAACATCCAACTATATATCTCTAAACCAACACATTTGTACACTTACTATATCTGCATATTTGTGTTGAATACACTGAAAGTAGTTACATCGTGTAAAGCTGCTTTGTGTTTAATATTATTATTATTATTATTATTATTATTGGAATATAGTCTAAATATAATTGGATAAAAACAGGTAAATTACAATAACTTTTATTTACGGTATTGAGGTGAAACATTTTGATTGGTCAAATTTTTTTTGTTTTTGGTAATATGAATTTAGCATTATTTGATTGAGGTTGTGAGAGTGCATTTTGTTCATGATCAGAACATAAGTTATGCAATATTGATGAAATGTTTCCAATGGTTTCAGTACTATTGCTGTTGACTCAAAAAGTGTGTAAGTTAGTAAACAAAATTCACGTATGAATATGTATTTCCTAACAAAAATTCAGATATTCGTATACTCAAGTTCAAAATAAGTTCGTAAGTTAAGATTTAATATTATTAAATAAATTCTAAGGCGAAGTATGAATTAACATTTATATTAAAAGTAAATTAACATTCAATTCAATTTGGTTAAAAATATAAGTGTTTATAGTGCATTTAAGTTGAACGAAAAGTCTATATTCAATAAAGGAGTGTTCTACACTCGTTTTCTTTTAAGGCAACTAAAAAATAAAATAACTTGTGTTAAAACACTTGTAATATAAAAATAAGTGGTGAATTGATGTGGTCCAAAATTATTTGGTTATTACAAGTAATTGAATTTAAACGTTTCAAATAGTTGCATCTTAAATTGGGATAGTATTCTAAAATAAATAGTGTAGTTCAAATATACCATAACCTATTTTATACATATAAAGGAACAACTGGTAGATAAAATGAAATTGGAAGTGGATTATTACTCCAATGATATAAGGTATCTGATGTTTTACATTACATTGAAGTAAGTCAACGGCCGTGTGCTAAAGAATATTTCATTTTCTTCTTTTTATAATTCATTGAATTTATTGACAGAGTAAATAAATTGTATCAGAACTCTGGAAGTCAATCTATATGTTCTAAGTACATAGATTAAATAGCTGGGTTAGGGGTGATAGGATTTTACAAAGGATGTCAATGTTTAAAATTCTAAAGTAGATAGTACCACGATATTGGGTTGGAAAGGGGTATTTGGGTTTATTTGTGGTAGAGAAAAACGCTTTCAAATATACTTAAATTGATTGTGGCATAGAAATTCTCCAATTTTTACAGTAAATTTAAAATAAAACAATATAAATTTTCCAATACCTCAATTATTTTACTTTTAAATTGGTCAAAGGACATCATCTATTTGTCATTGTTCCTAAGTAAAGGGAGCGTATAACACACCAGTGTGTAGTATTAGTTCTGTCCTTAAATAATTTGAATGTAAATCAATATTTATCACTAAAGGTCAGAGTTTAATTTAACTAAACTAACTTGGGACGAATGCCTCACAGTATTTATATTAACAGGTAGATTTAACAACCTTCTACCATTATTACATTAAGTGATTTAGAAGTAAAGTCAATACTAACTTCAATTACAGTTAGTTTTATTGATGCAATAATTCTTAAAAGAATTAATTCAAATTAAGGTATCTTACCAGAGTTCGTCTTGGTTAGTTTCGATTATAAATTAGCCTGTATCCATACTGAATATTGAAGATAAGTTTTGAGCGTGCTGAATATAAATTCAGGACCATTGAAGTATTGTTATTTGTCAAAGTTTAACAATTTAGATTTAATGTAAATTATTATCACATAATGTTCGTATATTAAAGGGCTAGTCTAGGTAAATAATTATTATAATTTATCATTCTAATAAATTGCAGTATAAATTACTTATTTCAGTTTAATAAATGTTTTCTTTCGACAAAATTTGAGAAAGTAACACTTTATATCTTAACTAGTTTTCTTTCAAGGAAGATTTAGGAAGTATCATTGCAGTAGATATTATAACCATGGAACCAATTTCTCACATAAGTAATCAAGTTTTTGGGTGAGGAAAATAATGAAGCTGGCTAAACGTAATAACGAAATAATTGTGCATCTTTGCATCTTAAAGAAATATTGGGTTAGTTATATATTAGCAATAAGTTACATGACCATGATGATAAGTATGAAAAGATGCTTAAGCTAAAAAGTAATTTATCTCTTCTGAAGTACCATCTGTTAAAACTAAAACAATTCTGGCCAACCATATATTCTTCTTTCAATGGTATGATACTTACAGACATTATTGTTAATATAAACAGCAAAGATCCACTAAGATTTTTAAATTACGCTTATATTATTTTTGCCGATAAAATTAATTTGATGCTAAAAGAGTCTATACTAAAAGTCTACACAGTTTCGGCCGTTTGTAACTATTATTTTTGCTCGCAGCTTTACTGGATCGTAGTGGGTGGGAGAACTTGTATACAGTATTAAAAAATAAACAGAACAGACATTTTTTAGTCCTGAGAAGGAATGATTCCGCACTTGAATTCATTTACTATGATTTTTTCTCAAGCCATTTACTATTCGAAGCAAGTACCTTTACTAGTCTGACACCTTAACAGCTGAGCCACTGTATAATCTAATATATATTTTTAGAACCTATATATATATATATATATATATATATATATATATATATATATATATATATATATATATATATATATATATATATACATACATATATATATTTTTCGTGATTGTGCAGTAGCTTATTGCGCCCATTGAGCAGTAACCTATTCCGCAGGTGTATTGCGCGCATTATTGGTATCCATATGAATTTCGTTTCTACACTAGCTTAACGTATATGTTTGTTTGCCAGTGCGATGTAAGTGGTCTTCATTTGGGTTGTTTGGTTTTGGTTTGTACTCCTTTAAGCGTTCTTGTGGATTTCAGGCAGCGCGCACCTTGCATTTGCTGCCTATTCTTTGTATTTTTCCCGAAGTGCCTGGTAGATATGCTGTGTATTTAGGTTTATCTTATTCCGTTACCCTTTCCCTGTTTAGGTTAGGTTTTACATTGGGGTAGCCATCTTATTTAAGTTTTTCAGGTCCTCTTGTTTCAAGCATATTGTTTCAGCGCTGTCATACCAGCGGCTTGCCGCGCCTAACTTTACACTTTTTTGGTTATTGTACTTCTAGTGGAAGTACCGTCCCGTGTGGGTAGGTATCCTGTATGTATTTGTCGTGAAAGTGTTGTCATTCCTGTCTACAGGTACATCCAGGAATGATAGTTTTTCTTCCTACTTCAATTCCATTGTGAATTTAATGGGGGTGCGCGAAAGTTTAGTCGATCTAGGAATTCATTGTGTAAGCTTATCGTGTTGTCAAACTACGAAGGCATCGTCCACATATCTAGGCCACATCCTTGGTTTTTCTGTGAATTCGGATATCGTTTGGTCTTGGTATATATTGCTCACTATGTGTGATAGTGGGGAGACCATTGTCATTCCAAACTCTTGTTGGTAGAACTTGTCTTTCACTTCAATGTTTTTCTAATGTGTATTATCAGAAGTTCCATTATAGTGTTTGCCGAGAGTTGAGTGATTTCATTTAACGTTCCATCCTTTTCCAGTCTGTCCCTTATGATGGTGCCTTGTCGATGGGCACATTTGTGAATTGACTCACGATGTCGAAGCTCACCAGTATTTTTCACGGTTGGGTTGGAAGTTTCTGATGGTTTCCACGAAGTGCTGCTTATTCTTGGTCACGGATTCGGTTTTTTCCTGGTAAGGATGTGATGATGCCTAGCATATAGTGTGCTGATATGGATGACAAAGTCAATTTCTCAACCTCACAGTTGATCTCAGAAAATTCCTTCCTTGTAGATATTTGGTAGACCGTACAGATATAGAGGTTTGCTGTAGTGTGGGGTGAGTGTAGTTCTCCGATAATCGGAGAACACTCTCTTGAACTTTGCCAGCGTCTGGTATATTCCTCTTTGGATTGATGGTGTGAGGACTTTTGGTATTTGTTTGTATTTGCCCCCGTGTAGTAGTTGTTAAATATTACTTTTGTAAGTCTCTATATCCATTACCAGTCCCGTTTCCTTTGTCTGCCGGGAGAACCTTGATCGATGGGTTATTCTTGAGGGAAATGGCCACTCTTCTTTCTAGGTTAGAGAGGTTAGGTTTAGTTTGCCTACATAAATCTTGTACTGATCTAATATTACTTCTTGTATTATTCCGCCTTTCTAGGATGTAATTTTATAGCAGTTTCTTCAACTACGATTATTAAATCTGCCTCAGTGTTATAGACAACAGGCCCGAAGAAGAAAAAGACATATAACCAAAAAATTTAAAGGAAATGGCTACTCCGATCTAACACGTTTTAAATTCCGCAACTATCCGTAAACCTAGGCGACATGCCGCACCATGGTCGCCGATACCCGGTGGCAATTGTTCGAGTTCATTTATTTTGTAAATTATTTTAGTAGCAGTAGGATCTGTTATTATTACAATTGTAAATATAGTAAATAAACATGCGTTAAACAATTTATTGTGTACGCGTCTTCTAACGATCGAGCCGTAATAATTTAAAGAAAGTAACTGTAGAAGGTTTACACATCGAATACAATAACGCCATTAAAAGGCCAAATGAGTCTCCAGGAGGAGGTATCAGATGGAAATTGAGATAATTATAGAATGTGCTAGACTATAAAAGGCATCCCAGAAAACAGAAGAGGAAAAATCCTGAAGAGGACTACAGAAAACCTGAAAAGAAAGGTTTGGAGTTCACACTACCCGTACTACACAAAGGGTATCAAATCCACACGACAAAAACGAAGGGGTTGCAATCCGAGATTATTTCCTGATAGCTTTTAAAAGAGAGATGTGGTATAGAGTGTAGGATTTTAGTCCTATACTTCTTACTTTATTTGAGAACACGAATCACCATGGCATTTTATAAAACACTTTTTTTATTAACACAATTGAACTTCAATACAAAACTACGCTAATATTACACAATGTCCGATTCTAACAGAATCCCTGAAATTCTTACAAACGCAAATAGTAATTAAATGTTCTCATAATTTAAGCGAGAACGAGAGAGGTATTTTTTAAGCGTAGCATATGACTATATTTAGAGATTGAACGTGTATTTTCGGGAAATTAAAATAAATTATTAAATATTTGTCAAAAACTAAACTAAGTCGTGTTACATTTTTTCCGTAACTACAACAACAACGAAATTCACTTTTTTTTAATATACACCGGGTTGGAGAATATTTCTTCAACACCCTGCGCATCCAGCAGAAGCAAGACTTTAGGTAGTTAAAATTAAAAGAGAATAAAAACAAATAGAGCGACGGAAAACAAAACTATCAAAAATAACATTCAATAAATAGTGAGCTAGATGAATTTTGTTTTTAATATCATCAACTTGAGGAAGTTGAGATAATTTAGTTATACTTCTAGTGAATTCACTATCCTCTGTTTTCAAACGAACAACCCTGACCTTTCCACCTGAACCATGCATGATTCAACCGGCGTAATACCCTTAGATATTACTTTTGTGGGTTTAACCCGCTCCAAAGAATAAGATTTTAGTTCTTTTAAACTTTTTTATAATTTCAACATTATTGAATAAAATTTGATATTGTTATCGTGAAACTGAAAATGATTACTTTTTATTACGTTTTATTAAAATTAATTTTTTACTTCGCTTGCTAATTAATTTCGGTTTGCGTAAATGAATTATAAGATTTACGTTGACGAATTCCTTTTTAATTTGTTGCGACGGCTAGCTCAAAATTAAAATAAAGAAATGATTACTGTCGCCATTGACCAGAGTTATGTTCATTTCAGTTTATTTATTTATCTGGATTCCTTTTGAGTTGACCTCTTTCTGCATTTATATATTCAATATTTGTGTAAGCTTTTAATATTAATAGTCTTTAGCAATAAAAGTTATAACAAATAAATTAAATGGGTGTGTTGTTGTTATATTAAAGGTAAGGTAAATTGTACCACGGTCTAGCTCAGTGAGGTACAAACTTATAAAACTTACTGAATATGAGAACTCGATCATCAGGTGTGAGGAAAGCAGAGATATTTTCATAGATATAATCAGTATTAGCATTTGTTTAATTGGGCACCACTCAATTTCTAGGTTTAATTAATAAAATACAACAAAAATTGAGAAAGGTTGTATCTCAGAACATAATAGGTAATCTGAATAAGCACTAAACATCTGTAGTTATATGTATATTTAATAAAGCAAAAATGTCTGATTAATATAGAATAAAATAACTAAACCATACTTCTTGTACTGCATTACAATCTTAAAGTACTAAATTAAACACAGTAGACAAACGTATACTTAGAATTCAAAATGTAATTTATTCAACATGTAGGTATTCAATCATGAAACGTATATTGACCAATGTCAACAAATTACAGTTGTGATAGGTTATGAACTCAAATGTTTTTATTTCAGGAGCAGGACTAACTAACTGTTCCTTTTCTTAACCGTATCAAAATAACACTAACTGATTTGTTATTTACTTAACTGCACTAAAAGGATAAGTACTTACTTGTACAAAACAAATATTTTAATCTCGTCTTAAACGAACCGTAGCTTGAGAATTTTCATTTCCAATTCCAATATAATATACTATATACGATAATGTAAAGGTAATTTCCATTTGTAGTTAACGTACAAATAAACGAAACATAAACGTATAACGAAAGCAGCTTCGGTCGACGAAAGCTGTTTATAACGACGAACGCAGAATATTTCTAACAGCATATGTGATTGATGCAAAACAAAGGTATCTCCATTTATGTTCATAAAGATGACATTGCATTAACCGGCCATTTTGAACAAAGTAACTGTACATGACGTCATACCCAAGCCATACAATGATACGTAAATTTACCAAAATAAAAGCTTTTTCTTGAAGATAACTGTATTCTTATTCCTACCTTTGTTCCCTATTAAATATAATATATAGAAAATGTAATTAAACGCCTTTACATACCTTATAAAAGGGATGCAAAACTTAAAAAAAGATAACGTCTGAACGTCACGGCATGGTAAAAGGAAATGCCTCAGCATGTGATTTAATTCACGTTGCGCATAGAACTAAAACTGAATGTCTAAAATATATACAGGGACGTACGTAATTATGTAGACTGAAAAGAAAATATTGCGATATAAAAATTTAATTATTGAACGAGAAAAGAAATGTTTAAAAATACTAATGTAATGTAAATATACTTATCGATAATAATGCAAAGTTCTAAATTTAAATTAAGGTAACGTCAGACAAGAAATTGGCACGTTACACATGCCACTCAGTCACAAAAAAACAAAAAAAAAATGAATAAAACCCGGAGGAATCCTAATCTAAGCCACAAATTGTTCGAAGAGTTACGATCCAAATTGAATTACTATTATCACCCATACATACAACATCCTTACTACATTTGCTTCCACAGACACACTCACAACCAAACTGTAACAATATTAACCAAAAAGAATACTAAACAGGACGAGACAATTGAAACTGAACTAAACTGAAATGAACAATTAACTATAACTAAAAATGTATAACCTAACCTACGTATAATAAACCATATTTGCCTATATACAAACTTATTCAAAACTGGAAAAATTGGGTTTCAAATCTTTGACATGGAACTGACCAACATTCTTTCCATTCAAATCTTGGAGTTCATAAACGAGAGGAGATAGTTTCTGAATAACCTTACAAGCAACATATTTCGGAGCAAGCTTCTTAGAATACTGAGCACCCGCATCAGATAAGATAAAATTTCTATCAATAAGACAAGGTAACGAATGACCAAACGTTTTAACAGTAACATAAAGTTTATTATCAAACGGAAGGGAAGCACATACTGGAGCAACTGTAGTTCTACATGAAGACATGAAAGAATTAACTGTTAAAAGCCAATTATTCCACTCATCAACAGGAACTGAAAATTGAAACTTATTTCTAGAATGTACGATATTTTTAAATTTGTCTCGTTTGGGTTTAAATAAGGTCTTCACCGAGGAAATTATTTGTCGTTGGTTGGGAGTTGTTTGTCTAAATCGGTAGGTTTTCGATTTGTTCTCATAGTTGGGAGATTGGTTTTCGGTACCGCACCTGTAGGGTTTGGAGCTGGACGAGAAATAGACGGAACGGCACCGCTTTGCCCGTTTTTTGAATTGCAACCAACACAAGAATTACTGTAACTACCTTTTCTACCACACTTAAAACAAAAGTTTGCCGAGGCTCAGAACATTCACGATGAGAGTGTCCTTTCCTATCACAATTCCAACATTTACTGGACGAAATAACTGAACTTCACTAACTGTATTGGAGGTAGATGGTTTACTCAAAGATAAACAAGCTAAATCAGGTTCTAAAAGACCAACACATTTTCTAGGAGGTGACTTATACCTTGCTGTACGAAATTTTAAATCTTGAACTGCTCTACATACTTCATTTAATTCATTAATGGACGAGAATTTCATAATACCAATGTGGGATGCAAAATATGGATTTAAATTTCTTTGAATTTGTGAAACAATTTCTGTTTCTGACTTAGAGGTAGGTAATCTTTTAAAAAGTGCCTGAACTGCAATAATATACGTTATGACATTCTCTTCTATACCTTGAGTACGTTGCTGGATTTCTAACAAAAGATCATGCTCATAATCAAACGGTAAAAAATCTCTTTTAAGTAACTGAACTAAATCTGACCAAGTACTAACTGTATGTTTTGTATTTCTAAACCACTGTAAAGCTATACCAGAAAATAAATCTTGTGCTGACACAAATAAAACTGAATGACTAACATGACGAGATTCACATAAGTCTTCGACTTTCTCTAAAAATGACATAACACTTTCACGAGGATTAGTTCCTGAAAATTTAATTCCCCCACTTATACACTGGAATTTGTTTTGGACTAAACGAAACTGAAGAATTATCATGAACTGTAACTGTAGCATCTGTAGATTCGTTTACATCTGTACTTTCTAATAAAATACCTTCAATTAAACACAAATCTGGAATGAACTTCTCTTTGCTTGAATTCGTATCATCATTAAATGGACAACAATATATTCGTCTCTTTAAATGTATTAAACGTGACTTAAATCTTAAACAATCGTTAACTGTAGGAGGTAAATCATTATTACTCAAAGCTTTAAAAATTTCATCAAAAGTCTTTTGAATTTCTGTAATTTCTAAATTTAAATCTGAAGGAATAATAAATTTTTCATAAGGTAAATCTTTTTTTGTTGCTAAAATACCATGTAATTGAGTTCTACATTGATCCTAAATTAAACAAGGTTTAATTCCACGAGAAAGTATTTCCGAAACAACTTCATACTTCTTTAAATGTTGAGCATTCATTTTGAATTATAGGTACGTAAAATTCACAAAAATACAATAATATAAACTCACCATAAATGTAAACATAAGGTATAACACAACTTACATAAATATAAATCCTGTAAATGAAAATATACAATACACAAAAGCAAAATTCGATATAAAAACATATACTGTAAATGTAAACGTATAATGCACAAAAGAGAAAAGTAATATAAACTGTAAATGTAATGCACAAAGAAAATAATATAAACTGTAAATGTAATGCAAATACTGACCATAACTATATCAGAGCCCCACGCTTGTAAGCCAATTTATAACAAATAAATTAAAAGGTGTAGTTGTTATATTAAAGGTAAGGTAAATTGCACCACGGTCTAGCTCAGTGAGGTACAAACTTATAAAACTTACTGAATATGAGAACTCGATCATCAGGTGTGAGGAAAGCAGAGATATTTTCATAGATATAATCAGTATTAGCATTTGTTTATTTGGGCACCACTCAATTTCTAGGTTTAATTAATAAAATACAACAAAAATTGAGAAAGGTTGTATCTCAGAACATAATAGGTAATCTGAATAAGCACTAAACATCTGTAGTTATATGTATATTTAATAAATCAAAAATGTCTGATTAATATAGAATAAAATAACTAAACCATACTTCTTGTACTGCATTACAATCTTAAAGTACTAAATTAAACACAGTAGACAAACGTATACTTAGAATTCAAAATGTAATTTATTCAACATGTAGGTATTCAATCATGAAACGTATATTGACCAATGTCAACAAATTACAGTTGTGATAGGTTATGAACTCAAATGTTTTTATTTCAGGAGCAGGACTAACTAACTGTTCCTTTTCTTAACCGTATCAAAATAACACTAACTGATTTGTTATTTACTTAACTGCACTAAAAGGATAAGTACTTACTTGTACAAAACAAATATTTTAATCTCGTCTTAAACGAACCGTAGCTTGAGAATTTTCATTTCCAATTCCAATATAATATACTTATACGATAATGTAAAGGTAATTTCCATTTGTAGTTAACGTACAAATAAACGAAACATAAACGTATAACGAAAGCAGCTTCGGTCGACGAAAGCTGTTTATAACGACGAACGCAGAATATTTCTAACAGCATATGTGATTGATGCAAAACAAAGGTATCTCCATTTATGTTCATAAAGATGACATTGCATTAACCGGCCATTTTGAACAAAGTAACTGTACATGACGTCATACCCAAGCCATACAATGATACGTAAATTTACCAAAATAAAAGCTTTTCTTGAAGATAACTGTATTCTTATTCCTACCTTTGTTCCTATTAAATATAATATATAGAAAATGTAATTAAACGCCTTTACATACCTTATAAAAGGGATGCAAAACTTAAAAAAAGATAACGTCTGAACGTCACGGCATGGTAAAAGGAAATGCCTCAGCATGTGATTTAATTCACGTTGCGCATAGAACTAAAACTGAATGTCTAAAATATATACAGGGACGTACGTAATTATGTAGACTGAAAAGAAAATATTGCGATATAAAAATTTAATTATTGAACGGAAAGAAATGTTTAAAAATACTAATGTAATGTAAATATACTTATCGATAATAATGCAAAGTTCTAAATTTAAATTAAGGTAACGTCAGACAAGAAATTGGCACGTTACAAAGTAAATCAGCCGTTATACTCATTTAATTAAATTCCAAATCTGAACGAAAATGCATCAATACGTTGTTTAGAAACATATACAAAATCAGTTCTACATACATAAAGACAAAATTTACATCGATTGGGGCTTGAATCTCGATGGCGCAGATGGTTAGCGAGGTACTCTAGCAAAGTACAGGTCGTAGGTTCAAACCCTACTCGAGGTAAACTCTTCATATATGTATTTAATAAAATTAATAGTTTTTAATTACATATAAAGTCAAACCTATAATCTACAATAACCTTCTTAAAACTAAATATAACGAATAAAATCTTTATCAGGATTAAACATATTGTTTTATATTTATATTTACTCTAGCAAAGTACAGGTCGTAGGTTCAAATCCTACTCGAGGTAAACTTTTTATTTATGTATTTAATAAAATTAATAATTTTTAATTATATATTGTTTTTTCGTTTAATTGTGATAGTTAAACGTAAAGCTTCGAGAAAATCAAGCACAAAAGCGTTTTATTTATTAACACAAACAAAAAGGGTTTTTACTTATTTTTGTTAAAAAACTGATGATGTAGTGCTTGCGTTCATTTGACCGCTAAAGGGGCCTCACATAGATTCAGGACTACTTTTCCGATGATGTCACTTTTCCGCCACTCTGGAACCATTCTCTTTTGTTTTCTCTATCTTTTCTTATATTTCTGTTATAGATGAATACGCCTCTAATTTTCTTTGTTCAGCTTAATGATTTTTGTAAATAATTGCTCGATATATTTACACTACAGTTTTTACTTAATTGTTTAGTTTTAATTACAAATAATTTGCGCAACCAAGTGCAAGCTATTTACGAATGGCTATGCTTTAATTATCAATGTTTTTTGGTTATTATACTTTATATATCGATCTATTAACTGTATCGATTGTCTTATTGTACATTTATCACTCGCTATCAAAACATCAACTTGGAACACTTTCAACACGCTATTGTAAACAGAACGCAATCTTTTCAAAACACCAACTTGATAACATTTAGAATTTAATTCGTTTTAGCTTTCCTTTCTCACTGATAAGGAGAATATCACTTATATTTTCTTTAACACAACACTAACTGATTTTTCGTTATAAATATACAATTTTAATTGCAGCATAAATCAAGCTGCGGCAATCACTTCTTACCCGTTTGGTTATCTTCAACGAACTTTGATAGCTTACTTTGTGGGAACCTTTCTGTTCGATTACTTAGAGCGACTATTTTAAAACTGCACTTCATTAATGAGACAGCGTCTCATCCCTTCCAACACATCAATGCACTTGCAAATGCCGCGTATCTAATATTTTCAAATTGAATGTATAGATAACCTATTGAAATAAACTCAAGCTTTTCATCTTAATATTAATTACATTCAAATAGAAATAAACAATAACCAATTCTTTATCCAGAAAAATAACATATAACTATCTAATCTCGTATAATTTAGCGCGAACTGTTGATTTTTTTAAAGCTACCGTTACAATGACCTCTATCACTCTAGCTAGCGGCCAGTTGAGGGGTGAAGAATCTTCTTCTTTTATAAGCACTAGATCATTTTCCTTTAAATTAACAGAAGGTTTCAACCATTTTGGTCTACTCTCTAAACGATTGAAATAGTCGACTAATCATCTCTTCGTAACAGATTTATCGGAAAAAGCCGTTAAAGCATTACCTATCAGAAAATGATCAGGGGTCAGAGAATGGAAATCGGAAGGATCATTAGACAGAGCGCAGAGAGGTCTCGAATTTAGAATTGCTTCTATTTGGGTTAACATTGTACAAAATCCTTCAAACGTGAAATGAGAATTACCAATCAGGAGATAGGGGAGACCGGGGTTAGTAGCCGCACTTTTGAATTAATTTAATATATATGAATACGTGCTGAATATATGCAAATGTAAATAACACTATCAGATGGTTTTATGTCTTATGTGCATTCTGACTTACTTAAAGTTTTTTAAGAAGCGAAGATTAAAAAAAGTATATTTTTTGATGCGTTGCAAGGTGCGCAACTTCTTAAAATTTCCGCACGGATGTAGTCGCCGCGTTCTTGTTTTACTATAAAGTTACAAAACAATGATTCTAAGTATATATTTTTATTTTTTTTTTGAAGAGCACAAAACAAAATTGTATTCTACACTAAACATTAAAAAACTACAGACTAATTATCGCCCTCACTTACACAATTAATGCAACGAAAATCAGAGTTAGTGTCCCCAGCACATTCACAGTGTGCCCACTGGTGATAGACAATACACTGAATCCAATTTTCACCAGGCATACTGTTTCTGGATGTTTCAAAACAATACAGACACGAACAGTCTTCGTTATTACTATTAGGACTCAAACTGTCATTTTTTTTGTTTATTGTATGCTTATTTCTTTTTCTTGGAACACGTTTACTAATATCCTCTTCATCATTCTGAAACTGTTTCTTTCTGGACGAAACATTCTTGTTCTGCTCTTCCCTAAGAGCCTCTTTGACAGGTGTGTCTGTAAATATTGCTGTTTGACGACATTTTCTGCCTCTTTTTGATAACTCTTTTCGTGGAGGTGCTTTTGGAAGAGGCTTTAATTTAAAAGGCGTAACTTTTTCAGGAGTGACTTCTAGTATGTTTCCGTTCAAGTTCCTGGTTGAGTTTCCGTTTCCGGAATATCTTCTCTTACACTACTGTTTGAAGTTCCTGGTTGAGTTTCAAGATTAGTTTTAGTAATTTGGTTATTCTGGGTCTGATGGCAACTTTCTATTTGACTCCGTCCATTTTTGTTTAAGTCTTTTTGTGGGTCTGGACGATCGGTCGAATAAGACGGTAAAAATTCTTCTTCGGGAAATATATCTTTATTGAGCGGATAAATTCCTGCCACCTGAAAGCCTGCCGTGATATTTTTTGGTGTAATTGCTGATGGTAACGCAGTTGCAACGATCTTTGAATGTCATAGATAGATATGGTTGTGCCCGGATGATTTGTAATCCAGGAATCACAGGCTGAGTTCACATATTTTTTTTGGGGCCCGTAAACCGACCTGTCCAGCGGCTGCAATTTATGTGAACAGTGAGGCGGAAATGACAACACTGTTACACCGTTTGGTTTTAGAAAATCTAAAGCAGCAATTGAGAGATGGGAGCCGTGGTTGTCTAATAGCAGCAGAACTGGTTTCTCTGGAGAACATTTAACATGTTTGACAAAATGCTTACACCATTCTAAAAATTGGACTGCTGTCATCCATCCCGAAGGATTCGCGCCTCCAATGCTTCCTGGGGGAGCGTTATTAAGCATATGTTGTCTGAAATTTAAAAAATATGAAGTACGGTGGAATGCTATTCCCTAAAGCCGAGACTCCAACTGCTAAAGTCACTAAGGTGCCTCTTTCTTGAGACGTTATTCGACCAATTTGCATGAAACCCCTTCTGGCAACAATTCTATCTGGTTTTTGCACTGTAGTGATTCCCGTTTCGTCTACATAATATATATCTTCCGGTCCAATTCTGAGACGGTTTAAAACAGTGCAAAGATTTTCAAAAAACTGTTCTACATTTATTTTATTAAAACTCGTAGCCCTTGCCAAACTTGTTGCTTCTGGTGTTCGAATTGACAGTTCCTTGTGTCGTTTCATAAAAGATGAGAACCAGTCTTCACCAGCCATTTTTGATTCATTCTATTGTGGCGGGTACTTTGTTTTTAGAGCCATGGCGTATTCATAGGCAAAGGCTCTCACCTGTTTGGGTGCTAAGCCATAGTAAATATCTGCAGCATTAAGAACGTAACTCGCCAAAAGAGTTTCTTGTGTGTCAGTAAATACCTAAAATTAATAAATCTCATATGGAAAAGCACACATACCCACAAGGACACTTCTTACCTGTCGTGGTTTGGAATAACCAACAGGTGTTGTTGGTATCTCCGCAGGCCCATTTAAGTCAAACTGATTTACTTTTAACAAAAATCGTCGTAGACTTCTTTCCGGAATGTCATAATCTTTTGCTGCTCTTCTAATTGATCGATTTTCTAATTTGACAAGTCTAGCTGCCTTTAGCAATATACGAGGTGGAGTGCTACCCCGTTGTGTTTTTCTTGTATAAGTTCTCATATTTCTAAAATTAAAGTTCACAAGTTATTAAATTGGTCAAAGAAGCAACATGGATTAAAGAACCCCGAGCATGTTGGTGACTGCGGCAACTTGCCCAGTAAATATTGCGGCGACTTGCCAAAATGCAGTTTCCGACAAAGTTTGTAAATTTTATCTTAAAATTTATAGAAATGCATAGTTTTGTTAACCTTACAGTAAAGCAGAAAGCCCAACGATTAAAATAAGGTACGTTTCATTTTCAAACCACGAATGTAACAAAAGATATTACAAATATACTGTGATGAATAAAAGTTACTTACCCGTAATATAATTTTACTTGTCAATGTGCACTTGTCTGTATTGCTCTGGCATAACTGAAAGTAGCTACAAAGTACCGTCAGGTAGCCTGAATCACGCAAGTGTATTAAACGGCAAGAGAACAGGATGCTTTTGTTCACAACTAATATCAGCGTTTTGTAATCTACCACCAACGCGAATTAAATCATCAAGTCCTATGAAAAGTTTAAAAGCTGTTTATTTGAAAGCGATTTATTATTAGAGAGTTCAAATATTGTTTAGAGAAATATTCTTTTTGAAAAGTTTTAAAATAAAATTTAAAGAATTCGAGAGTTCTTGAACCGATAAAGGTCCAACAAATTTATTGGTGGGATTCTTTTAGTTATAGATAAATCGAAGAATGTAAGCTAGGGACCTTTGCATACGAGAGTACGATGAAGCTTACGAAAATATAGATACCCAAAAATTGATAGGAGTTTCAGCTGAAACTATAATTTTTTCTTGAGTTGTTAAATTAAGTTCAGGATCAATTAAAAACTGTGAACCAAAAAAACCAAAAGTTAAGAGCTTCTAAATTAAATTCACCTCTTGACAGCATATCTGCAGGATTTTGTTTAGATTTAATATAATACCAATAACACGTTAGTTCTTGAATTTGTGATAAACGGTTTCGGACAAAGATATACCAGCGAGATGGATGACTTCTACACCACAATAATGCTATTTGTGAGTCAGTCTAAAGATGCACTGATTCGACTGCGAGATTATCATAGGTTTTTAGAATTTTGTTCACTAATTTTGAAAGTAATACCATAACAGATAATTCGAGTTTGGGTATAGTAATTGTTTTGAGAGGTGAGATACGAGATTTTGAAGATATTAACATGCAAGATACTGACTTGTCCGCATATTTTACTCGTATATAAATGCAACCACCATATGCGGCAGTAGTTGAATCAAAAAACCCATGAATTTAAATGAAATTAATCACTTTGTCTAAAAAGAGGAAGCGAGGAATTCCAAGATTTTTTAATCTGGGAGATACTTTTGAGGAATATCTCATATTCCTTTAAGATGATCGTGTCGCAGTTTCTTGTATCCCAATTTTTAAGAAGTAAAGTTTTTGCATTAAAATCTTACCGTTGACTATGTGTCGTGTTTAATTTATGATAGGTTGTCTGTAACTGTTCAATTCATAAAGTAGGTAAGATTGGAGACTTCTGGGACACACCACATTTCCAAGGTCCCACATTTCCAAGGTTGCCACAAAACCAAGGTCCCCACCGTACCAAGGTCAAAAAAGCGCAATTTGTGACCTAATTACATATCATTACCACAAAACCAAGGTCACAAACCCCGCTTTCCTGTTCCACAATTACAAGGCCATCACTGTGACCTACTTTATGCTGAGCCACCTGGTTGTCACTCTTACCCACTTGTATTTTGTGCCCACCCACAAAATAAAAGAAAACGACAAGTTAATATATTTAGTTAATGTAGAAACATGTACAAATGTATTTACTCAGATGTATGATTTTCTTTAGGAATAAAACATTTTGATTTAGTACAAGTGCAGAAGGTCCTCTACACTTCCGTTTCAGTACATCTGCGCGGACGTGGTGCGAGGAGCTGAGCATAAGTGCAATGTGGTGCCCATCGTAGATGTTCCTGTAACGGATTGACATCTGGCTGCCATCGGTTTATTCTAACCCCACACATGAAACATTCAACCGTATCGTCTGAAGATGTGGAAATGAATCCTGCTGCAGAAAGCGATGAGGGTGAGTGAACTCCAGACCATGTTCGATACGTTAGTAATCGTTTATCGAAACAGTTGTAATACTGAGGATAATAAAAGTTTGGGTCACACATGTTAACATCAGCGAAAACAGTATGATACTAACAGGAAATAATGTATTCTATACAATATATATATATATATATATATATATATATATATATATATATATATATATATATATACAATATACAATATGTACAATAGATAAAATAGATACAATAAAAAGACTACTCGTCTACGTAGCACCTCATCACACAGTATACATGAAGTCATCATCGTACACATCGTATAACTGTGTGAGAGGCGCCACACGACGAGCACCAATAATATTCGTGCGACAGGTGGTATCGCGCAGTCCAGCGCTCCAATGCATATGATGGTCCACTACGCGGTAATATCCTGGTTTCAATATTGATACAATGTGGGCATATGCTGTTACACGGCTTGCCGAAAAGTGCTCGCGTATTATCTTGCTCAATTCGGCATACCACGCTGAATTCCACTGAACCAGTTCATAATTATTTCGTAGCACTTTGGTTATGGAAGCCGGTAGTATTCCTTTCTTTTCAAAATTTACCCAGTTCGGAATTAATTGACATGTCCGTCGCGTACTAATTTGAAATAAGGTTTGTGGTTGGTACACTGCAGGAGTCTTCCAATCGTCTTGCGCTGGAGTAACTGACATAGTGAAGATCGGTAACTATGGTATCTGTAAAAACCTCTCCCTTTAAGTATACGAATAATACTGAGTGGGGGTATGTAACCTTGTGTAGTGAACTTGTTGTGGCAAAGTGGAACGAGGAACAACCTTGGAAATAAGTATGCCTAGGAATCCTTGAAGTAGTGGTGAATACAAGGTTGGAAAAAACAAAACAAAATGAGTAACAGCCTTGAGCGAAAAGAAAACCTTGAAAAGGTGTAACCGACAAGACCGCTAAAGCAATGTGTGGTATAATCGTGAAGGTCCCGTAGGTAGCCTTGAGGAGGACACATAGTGGGAGAGTGTCATATATAAAGAGAGGAATGTATGTAAAGCCAGTATCGTATATAATGGATAACATCGTACGTCAAGCCATAGAAAAGGCGAAGATTATCGGTGCTATAAGTTCAAGTAAATATTGCGATATTTTGCTTAATAATGTGCATTATTTCTTAAATAAAAGTAAAACAAAGTTTGTTAGTGTCGGTCTATCACTCAAATTTGGATTTGAGCCAGTCGTAAAACTCGGTGGATCGAAGAGTGGTGAAGTGGTGTTTGACAAGCAGGAATGGCGTATACTTATGGATAATCAAGGGGTAATTACTAATTATTTGTACAGTCCTCACGGAACATGGCTACCTACCAAACTGGGATCGAAGACTGTCTCGTACGAAAATATTAACAAGAAAAAAATTATACGCCTCTGTGATAGTGAAGAAGTTGATGTCTATTTAGGATGGGAGTCTATAGAACAGTTATGGAAGCTTTTGAAGATAATATATTACCGATTGGAGTTGGAAGATACTGTGAACTTTTAAGTTTTATAAAAACCTAATAAAGTCAGCAGCGGCAATTCCTGAATGTAACATTCACCAAGTTATAGGTCCATTGCATGATGTATTTGAGGTCAACATAGCCTGCCTTCTGGAAATGGAAGAATTTGCCAAGGAGAAACTATATATAGATATGGATCTTGCCAAACCTATAACTGAAAGGGGGGGATAACGCGCTTGTAGTCAATAGTGGATAGTATTAGATGTTAGTCAATATGTGGATGTGTTATAGTGCGGAGTCGTGGCCTAAAGCTGTAGATTGTGTTAGTGCAGTCCAAAGACTAATATGCCAGTTACAATCATTAGAATTCGATGCTGATCATGAAAAAGTGTATGGAATGGGTAGATTTAGTGATGACTATTTAAATAATCTAGTTAATAAGTATGGGGGAGGAATACGCCTTTGTGAAAATACTTAAAATTGCATGTAGATGATATAGAGTGTATTTGTTGTATAAAGCGATTAATAGAAGACCTTAAAGAAATATCATTGGAGCAATTTATACACGAAATAGAAAGATATTTACCGAATTTTGAGCCGTCAGATGACGACTCACCCAGTGAAGAAGGTGTGCATTAATGAGTCCAAAAACGTAGTTCACTATATAGTAGTATGGGAGTTGGCGCACAGCCATGCGCGAAAAGGGGAATGGGAACAAATAGCTAGAGATTCTGCACGATTTAAAAAAAGAATAGATGACTGTGGTAATATAATTTCACCAATCCTCGAAAAACAGCATCGTGAGTGTGTTTGTCAGACGCTTTAGCAGTATGTAGTGATATATATATATATATATATATATATATATATATATATATATATATATATATATATATATATATATATATATATAGTATAATAGTAAAAAATTTGTTTATTGCATATTAATATTACAGTATATATAATTAAGGTTAATTAGCGTATTACACAATGTCTTTGGTAGAAATCCAGGAGTTGTGAGAAGTATCAAAACCCAACCATTTAACGAGAGCTTTATTTCCTTGACGTCGGATGACACGTTCAACTAGATGAATGTCTGGATGTTTAACACTTTGTAGTTCGGGCTCAGAACCGACCTTGAATCTTTTCATCTCGACTATCACATAATGTGTAGGTGAGCGGGCTTGAACGTTTAACTGTTGATATTCGAAAGACTTCGTAACTCTAATTAGGTGTGTACCACTTAGAGAATATGCTTCTATGTTTGCTAATGCGTACATGCTCCCCCACTTTAAATTTAGGTGTTTTACGGTCAAGAATTTTTGACATTTTAAATGTTTTGAAATAGATGCACTATTTTTTCCGATACATCTACCGGTTTGTATCCAGTTGTTCTATGCTTTCTTGAATTATACTCGGCGACAATGTGCGGTAATATTGATAGCCACTTATATGATCCTTACATGCTGAAGGTTTTCCACATTATTGCTTTAAGGGTGCGATTTACACGTTCGACTATACTACTTTTCAAGGTGGAATAACTACTGTAATGATTGATATTAAATTGTTTCATTACTTTTTTGAATTCAGCATTATAGAACTCAGTTCCCATATCAGTTTGTATATGTGTAGGTGTCCTTTTTAAACCAGACAAAAGTTTATCCATTACATCCGCGACCAGTTTACCATTCTTGCGTTTGATGGGAAAAGCCCAGACATATTTATTATTACTAAAATGTATCGAAATCCTTTATTCATCCGAGCATATCGTATCATTTCCACTAAATCAGCTTGAAATAGATCATTTAAAGCTTTTAGTAGAACACAACGCCGCGGAAAATTTCTTCTTGCACGTTTGTGCAGTTCTTCAACAACATCGCCTTTACTCATTTTTGTGCTTTGGATTTTACTACGAACTCTACGTTGAATATCGTTGCAGTTGAAAACTTTGCAAACGTCGGCATGATTACACGAATTACATCGTTCCTCTTAAGACGTTGACCAATTACATCCTTTGCCAGCTCAAAGTTTGTACCATCTATGTTAAGCTCAAGACTTGGATGACTCCACCTGCAATGTTCTATAGTGCCGTCGTTACAGGGATAGGTATATTGATCACCTACGCCGGTAGATAGACTAATTGTCTTCTTTGCGGCGATTCCAGAAAATGAAATGAAAGTTTCATAAGACAGATCGTTATGATGAACAATATGTTTCCCAAATTTATCCACTGTCATTTGATGATGAAGATGTCCCAAATTTATCTATTGGCATCACTGGTGGACAGATAGTACTATCTGTAGTGATAGTCGCGTAACAATGAAATGAGGTTTATATCAAGATCTGTACTATTATGGTTACGTAGTTCGTCAATATATATATATATATATATATATATATATATATATATATATATATATATATATATATATATATTATATTTTGTGATTGCTAGTATTTCCTGCTGACATTGATCCTAATAATTCCCTTAACCAATCGACTAACTTATTCGGATTATTCCACGGTACAAACTCAATAGGTTTATTATTGTATCGCAATAGCTGTAGTCCACCACCTCTTTTGGATATAGAAGTTGTTCGAGATCTGGTGGCTGGAGGTGCAATAGATGATGTGGCAGAACGTTTTCTGGGCTGAAGTAATGGTTTAATGATTTCAAGGTACTTCTTACTATTAGTTCCTCGGATTTGATCATCAGGGTTATAATTACGTCGGGCAGCATGGGTACGACGCAAAATGTCATTGTTGTGCTGTAGATCCCTCTTTTTGTATCCCGTAGGAACTTTTTTAAAAAGTAGTTCATATAATCCGGGTGTTCCCTCATAGTGTAGGGATGATCCATCGGGAAGAGCGATTCGCAAATTTTCTTCAACAAAATCTAGTTCCGCATCGCCTATAAAAAATTTCTCTTCTTCAGGGATAAAATGCACACCGTACATTAAGTCATATTCATCTTCGGTATCTCTAAATATACCTTCGACGTAGTATTTCGCTAATCTTTGGTATTGATTAAGATACTCTTCAAAGGCGGGTTGAGATCCAGCAGCTAGTAGTTCCGATTTCAATTGTTGTAAAGTATGAATTTCCACCTCGTCGTCCTGTGTGACATCAGCAATTACAGATTCCTGTACAGGTGTGGGAATGGTGTCAGGAACAATAGTACGCGGCTCCTTACGTATTCTAGAGGTTTTCGGTGTATAATGTAAAAATACTTCATTTTCATGTGCTATGGGCTCCTTTTTTCCTACTTCTGGCGTAAGGGTTTCAGCTTTGATGAGATAACCATCATTTTTAGTAATTAATTGTTTTAATGGTTGTGTGATAGGTTTAAAGCCGCCTCCATTGCACGTTCTGTAAGTGCAGTATCTTCTTTCAAAGTAGCATATTTCTGTTGCACACTCTTGCGAGCACGCAAAATGTCTTGTACTAAGCGCTCCTCCATTACGACTGTACGTTGACAGTCCTAGTAGATTATTTATACTGCAATGAAACAGTCAAATCTCTTACGGTAACGACCATTATTAACATCACTTTCTTTATCAATCACAAGAAATCAGAATTTATCACGTCAGCAACAGCAACACAAGTCTTTAAATCTATCAAATGATATATCAACATTAACGTGATCATCATACACATGCTTGAGATTAGTATTATCTTGTTGAAAGGAGCAAGTAAATTCGCATTATCACGTATAAGCTGTTTTGGAATTGAAGAATACGTTTGACACAGATGGAAACAATTATTATTTCGATGTCTGCCAAAACAAAAATGATCTCTAATTGCATTTTGTTTATGACATGCTACATCATCAAAAATCATTATTGAATTTTTACGAGACTCACTAGGGTTATAATATCACTATTATCACTGTATTCGAAATACCTAATTTCCTTTATGGGTGCCAGTAACTCCCAGGTACTGGTATTTAGGTTTTATAGAGATTTGCAATATATATATATATATATATATATATATATATATATATATAGACATTTTCAAAATGTAAGCCATTTGGATGTTCTAATAAGCTAATCATGAACATTGCTTTTTCCACAGCCGGATGGTCCGACGATTATACCTCGTTTACATCCCCTTTTAGTAAACCGCGGTGTTTAGAGTACTGCTCCTTGTTAGGGTAATGTCATAATTTTGATAGGTAATTCTGTATCTTGCGGAATGAAACGGATGTCACCCATTATGGTACTAAACCACGACTTGCATGACGCTTCTATATATACACTACGTGACATTCTTGCCATAGTGAGCTCGTAAGTTATCATAAAAAATCGATACATTATAATTTTGCAAAGATCTAAAATACTGAATCCGACATAGACGGGTTTGTCGTACGTAACTACCTGTTTCGACAATTCCGCCGCAAACAATTTGTCAGTGAATTGAATAAAATTTTTAAATTGCGGTTTTGCAACGTACCGTGCTAGACCTACCCGACGACCGTTATTTTCCCAATGTTTTAACAGTTTAATAACTCTTCGTTTATCGACATTTTCCATTGTTTTACCAAACACGCCATTATTCATAATTTTATAGAGATCCTTTTTGAACTTGTTCTATGCTGTGCTGCGGAGAGCGGTATTAAGGTCTACGTATGGTATTAGCCACGGACTCTGACGAAAGCGTAAAACCCTATGAATACGAGTAACAATTAAGCCATGCTCTATACATTGTTTTAAATAGCGGTAATGTATAACGTAGTTGGTCTTATCACACAGGTTAGGGATTAACTACTCCTCCTGGGAATGTGGTGCGCAGATCATTTCAGGACAAAACGGATAATCGTTGTGTTCGTCATGCAGATGGTGGGGATAATGTATATCAACCTCCAGTACAAATCCAACATCGGCGTCATCATCAACCTTTAATACGTCAAAGTGATCTATTTCCTCTTGAGGTAACCACATAAACCCATCGTGGGCAGGTATTGCTTCATACTCCATCCGTATAAATTCGTGGCATCTAAATATTGTAAAAACACTTTCGGTTGTTTAGGATCATAGTTTGGAACAAACTCGTTATTAGCGATGCTTCTCCGCTTGATACAAGTACTTACTCCACCCCGAATACCTTGTTTAAAAAGTGATACATATCCATATCCGTCAGTAATTCTAGCTCTACTTTCGTACATTTCCCGCCAATCCATGCAAAGTAACATACTGTGCAGGTTCTAACCCATACACCCCATACATAATCTCCTAAAGTTTTCAAACACGTCAGCCAATAACAACACATCTGATTTTAAATAAATATCAGCATAATCACCTAGTGTATTACACTTAAAGTGATCCCATACCAGTAGAACGCGACATAGGAAATATTTGCATCGCGCATTTTATCGTAGAATTTGTCATATGATGGCACCGTGACGTCGTTCAATTTACTAAAGCTGTCTACGTACGCATAAGGAAACTACCTTTCTTTCTCACTAAGTTGAATTCGCTATCATTACTAAAATATTTCCGTACCTCCATACATTGATCATCTGATAAATTCTGAGATAGAGTATCTAAGGATGCAGCCATGAATCTACAACTATCGACGAAACGTAAATTAATGTATTTCTTTTCCCTGATACCATGACTGTTTACATATTCATCAACAAAATGTGCTTACCAAACGTTATATATTTTCACTGTTAACCGAAAGTACGGTAATTTCTTCCGTTTCACTCGCTAACTGTTTAATGAACAGGTGAACATCATAACCACTGAGATTATGTAGAAAAACGGGAAGAAATGTAGGTACCTGATAGTTTAAGTTACACGTCGAATGTGCTGCACCACGATACTTACCAGTAACGTGACAGTGATCTCGTACTTTCGGATTTGTCGGATCGCCCGTAAAGTGCTTGCCGCATATGTAACAACATACACTGCGTTCATACGTAACCTGCTGTTCATCCGTTAATGGTGTCATTGGAACAATAGCTTTGAAATGTTCATTATATATCCGTTTTACATCACTTTCCAGTCGTCTTATAAATATCTCCCCTGTAGAATTCCCCGGTTATGTCTTTTTTTGTTTCACGCTCGGTAATTTTGTATATACGAAGTTACAGTCGTGTGACACGTGTCGGGTTAATTGCTCCTCGGATCTAAAGTAATACAAGCATGCATCACAAAATACATTGCTCCGCTCCGCCAGTTATTTGGTTGCTAAGTAAACGAGAAAAATTTTTTATCCATACATAATGCTGATTATCTGTTTGGTTACTGACTAATAATAATAAATTGACATGAACTGCCTGTTTGGCTTTGGTATAATACAAAGGCCCCACTACCTCTGTGACACGCTGACCATTACGATAGGTATCGTCTAACCCATAAACATTGATGGAAATGTTGTTATTGCTGTCAAACGTTGAAATATTCGTCAGCTTAACAGGAACTGTACACCATTCCAGTTGAATAACGTCTGGAAATCAGGGTAAGAAGCTGTGCGTTGTGGTACTCCCGTTGGTGTCACTAGTGCCGATACAACAGCCCATGCAAAGCAGCAATTATCATTATTTTTACATTGACTATGGCGTGTTTATGTGCGATTTCGGCGGGGACAGCCATATAGGATGAACCAGTGGTGGGAGAAAATTTAAGCAGGTTTACCTTATATACACGAATTGCACCAGGGACCACCCTAAAACAGTTGTTACTAATCGATTACACCATGACTCACACTTTCTTTATGCTGAAATTCGGATTGCTTTGCATCCAATATTTTACTTATTCTTTGGAAATACTCTTCTACCACCATCCCTACACTATCATACTTAGTCTGAAAGGATTTCAGTTCTGTGCTTTCCCTACTGTTCAAAAGTATAAACCAAACAGCTCAACATTACATTTTAATGAGTAGTATTCCATGGTGACAGGTACGACACAATGCGTTGTTTAAACGCATTTCGAATCACTTCAACCCCAGTATCGACAAGCAAACATACATTTGCTTTATGCCTATTGCTTCTGAGGTGTCCTTGGAATGCATACCTAGGTACATCCATTGAACAATCTGTGCAGTGCACACTCTCACCACTTTTTTTCGGTTGTACCGGTTCATCGCGTTGGTCAGACTTCCGCTTCCTTGAGTTGCTCAACCCTGATGGTCCGGGTTTCGCATTATCCTTCGCATAGTTTACCCCAGATGGTCCTGGTTGCACAAAGGAATCTGTAACATGTCCATGTACTGCTTTGTTATCGTCGGAAGCGATTCCTTGCACCACATTGCTCCCTGTGGTTTGGTTTTGTAACGAAACCTCCTGCATGTCAGATGGTGGAGTAGATACTGACATCCAGCATGCTGTTTTTGATGTCTCAGTAAAAATCCTTTCGAGAAAATTTCTTGAGACATTCACATTGGAACATTTTGCTGCAACAAAGAAAGAATAATAACTATATGCTGAAGTGTAGGTTGATGTGAATAAGGGCACTATATTGTTGGATAGGAAGGGTAGCCGGGAGAGATGCAATGCGAAACTAATACTTACTATTCTTTGAAGGCATGATGTAACACCGCTTTATAGGACTTGAAACTTTACTTGGTGGCGCATAAAGACGGACTGACATTAGTGGAACCGCTCCGTCTTAAATACAAAATTTGAAGTGTTGGGGGAGTGGAAAGTGGAATAAGGGCAGAAGTGGTGAATCGGACTCCACCTCCCAGATAACCTTGAAAAGGGCCTGACAATCATTTTTTTTTGTGGGGTCACACCTATAGTTTGCGAACGGAAAAAAAACACAAATAGTCATACATCTACTTAAACTAGAGATTACAACAATATAAAAAGGACAAACATGAATTCTCCAGCAACGTCCTCTTAGAAAAATTCTTGTTTACTTCATATATATATATATATATATATATATATATATATATATATATATATATATATATATATATATAAGTTCAACATAATCCTTCTTACACCACTGAAAATCCTTTGTTACCTTCCAACCTACATATACATATGTAGGTAAAAAATAGGCTTTCAACATATAGATAAATTATATAGTCTATACCTTTTTGTTGGTGCGACGCATAATTTAGCGGCAAAAAAATCCTAAGGTGAAATTTTACTGTTAGTTCAACTTTTTCAATATCTAAATAACAATTAGTTTTATAAGAAAAGGTGTGCACATATTTTTTAAAGAAAATTTAATTCTACATAACTTCTGTTTATAAAGTTTTGTACTATAACCAAGAAGAGGCGCAACGGTATAGGATTTTGTGCACTAGGCGTATGTTGGGTTGCCTAATCGACCTTTCTCTAATAAATTATAAACGGTGGTTATTGAAAGCCTGATTTAGCACATAGTTGAAAAACAAGATTTGGTTTACCTGCTGTGCTTCATTTTTGCTATGTAAGCGTATATAGCACCTCGTGTTTACTTTATTACAGGTATTAAAATATAATTGTGACTTTCCTGCTTACTGGCAAAATCAATACAAGCACTTATTTATATAATATTAAAAATACTTTATTTCCCACAGGAAAACGAAATTACATGTTATAATTACTAAATGAATTTGTACAAAGCAATGTAGTTATGTTTGTACGAGCAGGTTAATTTGCGGGTTTGTCAGATTCTAATTAACTTTTTTTCAGCCAGAATTAATTTTTAAACATATTGAAAATAAAAAAAATGATTTCCTTTTATTGCAACTTCATTATAAGTACACACATACATATAACTGACCATTAATTAAAATCGTTCAATAAGAAATGTATTTGTTAAATAAATATGAATATTTTAAATTCTAAGGAAATAAGAAAACCTGAAGGAATTCATTGTTGTCATACGACTTATAAGCATCTAGACTTTGTATAAGTGAAAAAACCACTAAAACTGGGTTGACCTTTGTACGCTAAATTTATATCATTATTTTGAAACGATATAATTATAGGTTTATCAGTCTCATCGTGAATATGTATGGCTAAATTCCTTTAGCTTTAACAATTAAAATGAAATAAAAAATTGAGAACCTTAATTGCAAGTTTTTATAAACAAACGAATGTATTTATAGATTCTATACATATATACATACGTGCTCTGCAAATAAAAATCATATAGAGTTAACGAACTGGTATTATTAGTAAAATGTAATTTGCATACACTCTTCAATAGCAACATAAAAATATTTTTCGCTATACTTAGGAAAAGAAATGCTCCTGTTTTTGCTGTTTCATATAATAAATAAATTCAACTCTCATTATCATACCTATTTACGTAACTAATAAGTATTGTAACTTGTTTTACAATTCTAATGTAATTTAAATCTGATTATTATTACTACATATAAAGGTTACCTGTCTCGACTACATCCGCAATACATCTCATATTCGCTTGACTGCTAAAAGTTGTTTATTACTTTGTATTACGCATACATTTTTTAATACTCGTAGTTGATCTAGGTCACTGCCAGACACCTCTAACCAATCACAAAGCAGCTCCACCTGTTTTCAAAGTCACTTCTGAGTATATAAGAGGTGCATAAAACGCATTTACGTTATGTTCTCGAGTACTCAAGTCTTTTACTACTCTGCAGTATAGGTTGCTGAGACTGGCAATCTAGCTCGAGATCAACACTTCCTTAGTGTGCAAGTCTTAGTTTACACCTTAGTAGGGTTGCTGAGACTGGAGATTCTACCCAAGGCCTTCTCAGCATTCTGGCTCGACCTACAACACTTCCTGGGGTGTGCAAATCTAACTTTGCACCCCAAGGCCTTCTCAGCAGCATCCACTTCGAGTCAGTTATACCCGGACCTACTCCGTCGTCGATAAACATAATGTACAGTGAATGTGTGAGTGTGAGTTGTGAGTGTGAGTGTGTGTTTGAGTGTGTGAGTGTGTGAGTGTGTATTCAGTGTGTGTGTGTTTGAGTGTGTGAGAGCGCTGAACGGCTTGGTACCACCTGTCACACGGTGAATACTGGTGTTCCTCATGTAGAGCACCCTAACACAACTTTTGATGTGTACGATGACGACTATTGTATATATTATATGATGAAGTATGTTATGTTGATTCTTTATTTTTTATGTATCTATTGACTATAGTGTATAGACTAATTATTTCCTGTCAGTCTAGTAGTGTGTTTATCGCTGCTAACATGTGTGACCTAAACTTTTATTATCCTCAGTATTACAACTGTTTTGATAAACCCTTACTAACGTGTGTACTAAATCAACATGTTTTATTCCTACAGCAAATCATATATCTGAGTAACACATGTTTCTAATATAATTTATATGTCTTTCTTTCTACATGAATTAAATATATAATTTGTACATGTCATTATTTCTATATACAATCTGTACATGTCTTTCTTTCTACATGAATTAAATATATAATTTGTACATGTCTTTATTTCTATATACAATTTGTACATGTCTTTCTTTCTACATGAATTAAATATATTAACATATCGTTTTCTTTTATTTTGGTAAAAAAAAAGAGAGGGTGAGCAAAAAAAGCATACAAGTGGACAAAAAACATACAAGTGGGCAAAAAACATACAAGTGGGCAAAAAACATACAAGTGGGGTATAGAGTAGCAACCAGGTCACACGGATGTTCTTGTAATTGTGGAACAGGAAAGCGTGGTTTGTGGTGATGATAGGTCTCCCGGATGGCCTTGTAATTTTGGAACAGGAAAGCGGGGTTTGTGCCCTTGGTTTTGTGGTAATGATATGTATTTAGGTCACACGGTAGCCTTGTAATTTTGGAACAGGAAAGCGGGGTTTGTGCCCTTGGTTTTGTGGTAATGATATGTATTTAGGTCAAACATTGCGCTTTTTTGACCTTGGTACGGTGGGGACCTTGGTTTTGTGGCAACCTTGGAAATGTGGGACCTTGGAAATGTGGTGTGTCCCAGAAGTCTCCAATCTTACCTACTTCATAACTTTCCTAATCGCTCCTATAGATGTCTTTACATCCTAATTTTTATATTTTTCAAATTCTTCAAAACCCTTATCATTTATCATGCGTACCAAAAGGGATATAAGGATAACAATTGGATTTGACAAGAATTTTCTCATGGGGGGATTCTTCTTCTAAAATTTGTGCTAGTTGTGGTATGCAATTATTATTTAATAAATCAATTGTGGATCTAGGCTACCTACAACATTTAAATTGGTAATGAATTGGTTAAATCAAAACAATTCGATTTATCGGAGATAAAAAAAATAAAGCACTACACTAGGTCACTAACATAAAGGTAAAAATTTTATTATTATTTTCTCGAGATTCATTTATCATTACTCTTTAAGTCAAATCACACTTCAAAACATACATAAACTACATCTGAACTTATTTCTACTTCAATTCAATTTCTATGTATTATGCCTTCATGTTCACATCCTTTTCCTTTTCTTTCCTTGCAAACTACTATATCTTAAATTTACATTCCCATACGATTCCACTCCAATACGATTCTTACTTCTTGACATCTATTCCATCTGTATCACTTCATCGATGAAGCCAGCCGATATCTGGAGAAAATCATCGTGTTACATTTAGACACACAAAAACCATATTACCTTCAACACATGCAAGGTCAGGTACTTTAAATTGTAACTTTTCCATCTGTGATCAGCTGGTGTCCTTCATGTTACAACTTCGTCACACTGTAATCACATTAATCACCTACCGATCATTCATCTAGGATTAAGTATTCATTATCACCTTCATAAATCAATTCATCTTTCGAATAATCTTTCATAATCATAACATTTTTCATAGGTACAAAAAAAAGTTATATAAAATCTCATGTTTAATTAGGATAACCTCACTTTCATAATTGTGTTGTAATCGTCTAGAAATTTTGGAATTAGTCACTATTACCACAGTATAAACACGAACAGTAATTTCACTAGAGGAAATTTATCAATTCACTTATTTGCAAATGCGCGTGGCATCGCTTTGAACTGCGACAAAAAAAAGGCTAATATTACGTGAATGTTTTATTTACTTATAAGGCTTTGATTGTTAGTACATACAGTTGTACTAAATTTATTACATTTTGTAGATTTAGTACGTAATAACTACATTTCACTGCATTCAAACAAGTTAACACCACAGTGTATATATTATTATTCTGTGTTAACACCTTCCTCATCAAACCTATTCGAAAAGAACTAGTACGCCTATGAGCAGTAAAATATACGCCGCCACTGTTACATAAATATATATATATATATATATATATATATATATATATATATATATATATATATATATATATATATAAAAAAACAAGATTAAGATGGATGAATAATGATAACGGTAAATAAATGGATAATTTATCAGTAATAGCACAGTATAAAACCCGAACAGTAATTTCACTCCTTGTCGGCGTCTTTGATATTGCTGTAACGAATATTTTTTAAAATTTTCCGCAGTGCCAGTGTCGATAAATTGTCGTTTGTTAAAAGTGGCGTATATTTTACTGCTCAAGGCGTACTGGTTCTTTTTCGAATTTTGTTAATGTTCACAAATAAATTTCCTGTTTGGGTTTGTTTAAATGTAAAAACGTTAATTAAAATTTAAAAACTTTGTTTAACATTTAAAAACCTCCATTTTGTGAAAAACGTTCCAATTTTTTGAATCTTTTATTTTAAATGAAATTTTTTTTCTTTTTGCAAATGTTTTTAAAATTAAATGTTAATGTATTAAACTGTTTTCAATTGGACCATAATAAATGAATAAATTTTAAATGTTTTAAAAGTTTTAGAACTCTATAATAGATAATGTAAATTTATTTTTAAAAAAGAAAAATTTATCTAATATTAATTATGAATGTTAATATGTTTTTTAGTTTGTAAATGATTTAAATAATTTCCTTTTTGTTTTATTTTTTGATTTTTTTAAATGTTGTAAGCCAGATCTGTTTTAAATTTTAAAAATTGAAAATTGAAAATTCTTGTCAAATTTATCCTTATATATGTAAAATTTAAATATTTGATCTATCTTATTAAAAAATAAATTGAACTTCATAATCCAAGGTAATGTTTAATAAATATGTACCAAAAACCAAGAAATTCTGTAAATAAATAAGATCATCATACAAACCAGTTCTGTTACAATTAAGGCTAGTGTGACTAATTACATATCATTACCACAAAAAGGTCACAAATTTCCTGTTAAAATTACAAGGCCATCGAGACCTATCATCACCACAAACCACGCTTTCCTGTTCACAATTACAAGAACATCCGTGTGACCTGATTGCTATCTATACTTGTATGTTTTTGCCCACTGTATGTTTTACTTGTATGTTTTGTCCACTTTATCTTTTTCATGTAGGTTTGACATATAAAAGTATTAAAACACAAACATAAAAATTTTCTGCATATAGGATAGGTCGCAATTATTGTAACGAAGCAGCGCAGGTCAATTAAATTATTTTACATTGTTAAAATTGGTATTTATCAAAAATGGAACTGAACAAAGTCGTTAATTTAGATTTTATATCGTTAATTTAGGTAAGTGTCTAACACCACAATATATGGAGATCTATACTCGCATTGCATGGTAAACACAATAATTAATACGGGTATCTTAGGATTGGCCATTGGTTGGATTTATTTTAGTAAAACATTCACCTTGTACAGTTGGTACCGTACATTTAATCAAAAAAAAAGAGAATAGTAAACAACATACCTACGCTCACTCGAATAAATTCACATTTACATATATCATTCACCTAATAAAACTTTCGTTTCAATTTATGCTTAAAAATTTAAGATCTATCTTAACCTAATTACATTAACTAAGCTAAACCAATTACAACTATATATACAGAGTGGTCACTTAAGTGTGCAACATATGGGAATTTTTTTTATTAATCGCTCGTCCAAAATACAGGTATTGCCAAAAGTTGGTGCATGTTTGATAACCATTTTAGGTGCACGTAGAATGGTTCAAGTCAAACTATAACGGTAGGTCAAAAAATATAAAAATTTCACAAGAGTAAAGTATCCTTATTTCAAAAATTCGGCAAAATGTAATAAAGAAATGTTATTTAGAATTAAAAGTTATGCCAGAATACCAAAGCTGGTCCTCTAATTAATTTTTAATTTTTTGAAAAGGTCAATAATTTGGCTATTTTTTGCATTTTACAAAACATGTTGATAACTTAATCAAAATGAAATCAATCTGGCACAATTTTATTAAAACTCGAGCCTATATGAAAATTAAATTAGATTTTTAATATTTTAGGCAATCACTAACTTCATGTTTGTTGCAACGATATTAAACATAAGTTTAAAATTTCGAAAAAAATCTTAACATGGTAAAAATCAGTAATCATAATACGCATATTCAAAACTTTAATCCAAAGTGCAAAAGCTTTATTTTAAATGATTTACAAAATCAAAATAAACGAACAAAATTATTAAGAAAAAATTAAATAATATGTACACAACAACACAACTATCGACGAGTCTCCGTTACCTTGTCGTTCAATACATCTAATTGTCGATCATAAAATTCATTTAGGTAGATCGCAATACTCTTTCGGAATATTTTGCAATGAAATCGGATAGAGTTTTCCAACTCCTCTTATAAACTTTTTGTTTAAATTTATAGGCGATAAGATCTGGTGAACGAGAGGCCAACGTGGATTATTTCGTAACCATTTGTCTAAATTCTTCATTTAACCAATCAGAAACCATTCTAGCCGAATGCGACATCCATCATGTACAAACCAAAGTTTACGTCGTTCCTCTAAGCTCATGTTATCAAAAATCCGTTAGTTCGTTTTGTAAAAATTGTAAGTAGTTATCCCGTAAGGTTTGACGAAAAAAAGGTCCTATTAACTTTTCGTTGATAATACGCACCACATTTGTTTTTGATAATATTGGTTCGACTGTCAATGACAAAATTTGATTCTCATCCGACCACCACTACAATTTTGACAGACAACGCCATTTGTGGTAAATGTATTCATCCAAAAAGAATGTGTTTGTGGAAGTTAGGTTCTTTCTATTTTCCTTGAATTCACATGGAGAAGTCAAAACGCAAGTCATAGTTCTTGAAATGTGCAAATAAACATTGGCTTATAGGCATGGAACTTGTTATTTTAAAATATTCTTGACACTGGTTCTTTTACGCCCGTATATTTATAAATTTCATTAGTGGATTTTCAGGGTTCTCAACAACTGCCTGAAGAACTTATAACTGATTTTCTTCATACAAACTGTTTTGGTGCGTTGTTTCTTGTAATTATAATTTAAAGACTGTCTGTTTAAATTTCATTAAATTCTGCTTACTGTGGAATAATGGATTGGATTATTATCAGGATGCCTTTGGTTGAAAATGTCTGCTGCTTCACGTACTGATTTGTAGTTATCTCACATATTAAAACTAATTCTGCTTTTCAGTTAACGTTAACTGCCTTGGCACATATTTTGAAATCAAATAAACTTAATAATCAAATAATAATGAACATAATGTCATTAAAATGTCAAAATGTTTACTAAAATCATTAAAATAATCATGGATATCGTCGATCAATTTAGTAGAATCAAATCTATCCATTAATTTGTGTGGTGTTTATAATAAGCATTAAAAATAAAGCTTTTCCACTTTGGATTAGAGTTTTGAATATGCGTATTATGATTACTGATTTTTACCATGTTAAGATTTTTTTTTCGAAATTTTAAACTTATGTTTAATATCGTTGCAACAAACATGAAGTTAGTGATTGCCTAAAATATTAAAAATCTAATTTAATTTTCAAATAGGCTCGAGTTTTAATAAAATTGTCCCAGATTGATTTCATTTTGATTAAGTTATCAACATGTTTTGGTAAAATGCAAAAAAATAGCCAAATTATACCTTTTCAAAAAAAAAAATTAATTAGAGGACCACTCTTTGGTATTCATAACTTTAATTCTAAATAACATTTCTTTATTACATTTGCCGAATTTTTGAAATAAATACTTCACTCTTGTGAAATTTTTATTTTTGACCTACCGTATACGTTGACTTGGAACCATTCTATGCACCTAAAATGGTTATCAAACATGCACAACTTTGAATACCAGTATTTTGGACGAGCGATTAAATAAAAATTCATATGTTCACATTTACCACAGTAATATATATATATATATATATATATATATATATATATATATATATATATATATATATATATATATGTAAATATTACCATCATATGGGCGTCCTTATATTATCTACATGACCATTATAGCGTCCGAGTGCTTAATTAAAATGAAGAATTTCTTGTTTCTGGTAAATGACGTTTCAGAAAAACATCAGAGGCTATATTGATAGATCCATAGTGATCGAAAATTCATCGTATATAGTAGTTCCATAAATTGTATCAATGGCACTGTCGTAGTATGTGCGAACAAGTAAATTACGTGTCTACTCTTTCCTAAGTGTACATGTTGGCAACTTGTGTGTACTGTTTTTATGTGCTGTGCACTATTTATTCGTACCAGCGACAAGTTGTGTATTTTTAAAATGGCGTACCAGATAATGGAAGATTATTTCCTGAATATGTAAGTAGTAATTTCAATAGCGTGGTATCTATGTTAACTTCTTGTTTAGTATAACTGTACAGTAATAATGGTATAAAAAATCAAATCGATGGTTTTCAATGCGCCGCTATCGCCTTTACAAGAGCTTACCATACTGATAATCTAAGTAGATTTTTATTTCGTTTTTATGTTATTAATTTTATTGTGAAAAGTATAATCGCCTCTGTTAGTTAATTAATTTAGATTTGGCTCACGATTTGGACGAACGATTTCAGTAAATCTGCGGTGTCGGGAAATTTTTTAAAAGCCTCCGTTAATCCCGAGTTTAAATCCGTTTTGATTGTGCTCGGAATCGTAAGTTTTGATGGCACACCGCGCAATGGTTTGCTCGCAAAAGTAATTTCCAAAACAAAATGCAATATTTCACTTCAAATGTACATTTACTTTATCGTTGATGAAATGGGAATGTTTTGAATTAATTACATAAATAATATAAATAAAATAAATGAATAATTGTAAACGTCTAAAAATAATTGAATGTTGTTAATTATTTTTTGTATTTTACTAGATATTTCGTTATTCAAAATTTAATATTTAGCAGTGACGAAGCCTCCATATAAACGTTGTAAGCGATGGTTGCAATTTATTATTTTTAAATAAAAAAATTAGCATCGCGGATTTTATTGTATTGTTGACTTCCTACTGTATAAATTTTATTGTGCGTGATATTGTTTGAGATGCCTATTTTACCTAATCTTGCATTAATATACAACAAATAAGCTGTCTGAGATTTAGCTTACAACGCATTGACCTCCTGTTGACGTGGTCAAATTTGCTGTACATACACTATCATACCGGCGAAACGTCTATTGAATATACCAATTTTCAATGTTTGGTACAGTGATCTTGGGAACTAGTAAAGATAAAGAGTTGGTTAAATGGGGAGAATGAAGTTTTGTGTGTTCAGTTTCTTTTTTACAAAAAATGCATTAGTTTTTTTTTTTTTATGATTGTGGACCTGAACAGGCTAAATAAGGCCTATCGTGCTAAAGCACTCAGGAACACTTAGGAGGATGGATAGAGGGATAATGAATTGCCAATAGATGCCTATGAACAGCTACCTTAAATTTTCTCATATCATAAGTGAGAGGAAAACAGGAACTAGGGAGATCATTCCAGAGTTTAGAAGCCGTGTAGAAAAATGTGGATTGCGCCCGTTTGGTACGACAAGTGGAGATTTGTACTGCATACTTATGATGTGATTGAGCGAACCGAGTGTTTCTCGCAAAGATAGCCGGAGATGGTATCAAAGAATGTATTTCACCAGCACAATAGCCGTTGTAATAACGATAATACAAAGAAAGAACTGAAACCATCCTTCTATGCTCAAGGGACTGTATGTGAGAAGTTAAAGACGGGTCATTTATAAGCCTAATCGCTCTCTTTTGAATACGATCAACGATATCGAGAGCGTATTGGGAGCACTAACCCAAAGGTGAGAATTATATTCCAGATGAGGCCGAATTTGGGCCTTATACAGCAAAAGGAGTTGTCGAGAGGTAAAGTACTGCTTAGATCTGTACAAAAGCCTATTTTACGAGCAGCTGTTTTGGTAGCTGACAGAAGATGGTCAACCCATGAGAGATTTGAAGATACAGTCATACCCAACAGAGTAATAGAGTCTGAAAACTTAAGAACTGAGCCATTCATACTTACAACAGGAAATGATCGATCTTTTTGGCGGACATAAGGCAACACTGAGTTTTGTTAGCATTAAATTTAACTAGATTATTGCTTCCCATTCGAGAATACGTTGAATGTCTTTGTTGATTGAATTTGCCATTTCAGCTTTAATTTCTTGATTTGACATAGAAGGTGGATTATCACTATGAGTAGACTGACATGAACTACGGTGAAGAGTGCTATCGTCAGCAAAGCAATGGATGGGGTTAGTTGTTGAAGAAATAAGGTCGTTTATGTACAGCAGAAAAAGTGTAGGCGCTATAACGGATACCTGTGGTACGCCCGCGTTAATGCTAACTTCTTTTGAAAAAAGCCATCAACTACGACACGTATTCCTCTTTTATCAAGGAAACTAGAAACCCAGTTGATGAGCGTATCATTTAACCCAAACGAGGTGAGTTTGGCAAGTAAACACTTATGCCAAACTTGGTCAAATGCCTTTCAGATATCTAAAGCGACTACAACTGTTTCACCGGACTGCTCTACTGTATTGTTCCAAACTTGGGTCACATATGAAAAAAGATCGCCTGTTGAACGACTTTGCCTAAACCCATATTGGTGGTCACTAAGGAGTTTGTTAGTTTCAAGAAACGTGAGCAGTTGCTGATTGATGGCTTTTTCCATGATTTTAGACAAAATGGAAGTGATGGCAATTGGTCTGTAATTTGAGGGATCGGTCTTATCACCTTTTTGGGAATAGGTTGAACATTTGCTAACTTCCATGATAGAATTCCCCAGAAGATATAGAGATCGTATAGAGCTTAGATAGGACTGGTACTAGTTCGGGGAACATTTCTTTAAGACAATAGCTGGGATACCGTCTGGGCCAGTCGCCTTATTGAGATCAAGCCTACTGATGATCGATTCAAGAGCTTGTACCGAAAATGAATTGGTTTCATAACGTATGAAGAAGAGTTGACTAGGGCACATCTTTTCCAGAATCATTGAGACACGAGTTTGATGCAAACAAATCCACAAAAACGTTGGCTTTGTCTACAGAATCAGCAACTACCGATCCGTCAATAGATGTCAGGAAATGAAGATGTTCGAAAGTTTTTACTAATGGCTTTTGCTAAAGACCAAAATTTACGACTGCCTAAAGGAGATGTAGCTAGTTCATTGCATTTTCGTTGTTCGAACAACTTTTTAGTTTTAGTGATGACACTTTTGCAGATATTTCTAGCACCAACGTATTCGACATGACTGTCAACCGATTTATTAGATTTCCATTTAATGTAACATTTATTTTTACTGTTTTTTCGGAATGTATAACTCCATTCCCATGAGGATGGCTTCAGATACTGAAAGAGCGATGTCCGAAGAAGAGGACGACTTAAAACAATATTCACGCCATGGAAAGGTTGCAAAGAAATCCCGTAAATCACTCCATCGAGCTGACTTAAAACACCACAAGGTTCTATCGGTTTTGCGAACAACAGTGGAATTAGGTACAGTAGAAATGAGTTTTATTAGACAATGGTCGGAAAGACCTAAAGGCGAAAGAACGGAAGTTTTATAAACAAGAGGGTTTGATGTAAGAAATAGATCTAGAAGATGTGGAGTATGGTTAGGGTTATCAGGGATTCTTGTGGGTTCAGAAATCATTAGATGAAAATTGAAGCCAATTAGAGTTATGAACATTGAAATCGCCTACAAATGAGATATCGCAAGATGGAAACTGAGACAGGAGATAGTCAACTTTCATACTAAGGTAATCGAAGAAGTCTTGAAAGTTGCTGTCATTAGGAGACCTATAAATGCAACACTAGAATTTCACAAAATTAGGACCAGAATGATAAACCAAATCACGTCAAAATTTTTATTTTCTAAGGAAGAAACCCTCTTGCAAGCAATTCTGTCCTTGATGTACGCACATACGCCTCCTTTATATCGAAAGTTAGAGTGAAGATGGTATTGAGGAAATTGCAAGTCGGGTGACTCGGAGCTTTCAGAGGAGACTTGTGTTTCAGATAGAAACAATATATCAGGTTGTAATTGTTTAAGATGTTGGTGAATAGCATTAAGATTAGACCTGATACCGCGGATGTTGCAGTAGTGAATGAGAAAGTTGATACTTTCGATGACCGAGGTCGCTTGGGCCCTGCCTCCCGGACATCCGAGTGGGGCAGGATTTTACGTCCGGAATTTATAACCCTAGAAACCACAGCCATCTTATTTTTTAATTTGGGACTTTTAATCCGATAGGAAGACAGTGAGGGCGAGACGGAAGAATAAGGATGAGAATAGATTAAGGATGATGGAAAAGGTAACCGGCAGCCCTTACCGAGCTCAGAAAATCGGAGACCCAATATTAAGGAGTCCATGGTAAGGGTGGTGGTACCTCCCCGGCTGGCATGATATTTGACTAAACAACTTTTTTGCAATTGATTTTTGTGTTTTTAGTTCGGTTATTATTCACTGTAAAAAGAAATTTAAAAAAAATATATGTTTAAGAACATTATCGAACTTATTATTATTTAAATTATAATTTATGACTTTTAACACAAACTGCAGTTTTTCCGAATTTATGTCATAATGGGCTATGCCTTTAATAATCGAGTATGTTTACAGACTTCGGTAAAAGGAGGTTTGACATAGCAGTTAAGGTAAACGAATTATTGCATTTTTTCTTTTTGTTTTCAACAAAGTAGACAGTTGGCTATAGAATCAATCAGATAAACAACTACGACAATAAACTTATTAATAAACGAAGAACAAAAATGGAAACCTCATCAAAACATAAAGAATGCAACTAAAATAATGAAAAACAAAAGATTTTCAAAAAGTTCTTTATTAAATAAATAATAAACAAGTTATGCCTATTTAATAAGAAATTATTTCTTTTCTAACAGGATGCCCTTTGATTATAGCAAGAGCTTTAAGGACAGCTCACTAAATTCGCCTATGTGTCCACTAAAAATTTATTTTAACAACATAGTACCAATGTATTAAACAAGCCACACCAAAATAATAATGCTTTCAATAAATTAATTTCACAGCCTACCATTTGAATGGTAAAAAATTTAAAGAAAAAGGCGTATAATTCATTTATTTTTGAAAATAAACATGTCAAACCTTATAAATATCACAGAAAACTATGAACATAGACGATTTTATTAAAGTCATAGCCAGCCATGATTTCCATTAGAAAAAACAGTTATTTGTGCTATAACTCAAAAACTAATCAAAAATAAAATAAGACTATATTGTTAAACACATAATTTTTTGCAACGTTTTCCTTTAATATTTTTAGTCAATCATAACCAAGCTATAAGTTAAAAACGAGAATGCAAAAGAATTGCTTTTCTGGAATATCTATATAGCTATGCATTTTTCAGAAAAGCAATTAGCTCAATAAACTAAACACACAAAACTGCATTTTTTTTTCGCATTTAATAAAATCTCCATCTCTGCTAGTTTCCGAGATCCCTGTACTGAAAATAGAAAAAAACTCACCCTATATATTTTATTGAACACTTGAACACAATTTCGTTAGTCATTATTTATAAATGCAAAATTCATAATTTCTTTTAGATACGACAATCTCGTACTGAAATAAATAATACATCTTGCACAGATGTGAACGATCAGTTACCAAAGGATACCGACGATGGTCTAGAAATTACAGACGAAACGACTTCAACACATATTGTGGAAGAATACTTTTCAAATAATAATGACTCTCAATTATTTGAAAATAAGTTTGCCTGCTTACCAAATAATTCCAAGGTAATTTACTGCGATTTAGTAATAAGGATACATTTAAAACCCAAATATTTTAGTTGTCACATATCCAAACAGAGTACACTTCAGATAGCGATAATAATCACGAAAAATATGATCCAGACTATATACCGAGCAATTCAGAGGTACAAAAAAAAAACTAAGAATAAACAATTTTTTTTTTATTTTTATATCTTTTCTTTAACAGTGAAACTAAAGAAACAAAATTACCACTAGTTACTTTTCATGAATTTACAATACTTAAAGGTTCACCTTTTAGCAATGTATTTAAATAATAAAATCTTTAAACATTTGTAAATTGACTATTTTTATCAATAAGCGAGGTGGACAGATCAAAAAATGTATCCCATTCAGAAAAATTACCAGAGAATTGAGGGATATTAATTTGTGGAAATTTTATTTTGGGATAACAGTAAGATGCTTTATTGACATTGTCATTTTAAGAAGTGCGACAGTCAGAGAAAATGTTATTTTTAGGAGATAATTCTTCTATAGAACTTCTAATTGCAGCAAGAGTATCGAAATATTTGATTTCGATCTCGTCCCTATCCTCAGGATCTGTTTGATCCTCTATACTTATCAATTAAATAATTTTCAATTTCAGCAGTATTATACTTCATAAATGCATCTTGCAAAACGTCTTCTCTTGACTTAAATTTATTGGTATCGTTTTCCATACCTTTATTTTGCAAAACCCAATTATGAATTCTAATAATTTTAGCCTTAGCACTTGCGCGAGTTGATTTTAACTGTAACGTTTTAAGTAAATTAAAATATAGCGCATTAAGATTAATATAAAAGTAAAACACAAAATGTCCTTTATTGTGAACTACTTGGAAAATACCAGAATCCTCTTGGAAAGTTGAAAATTCACTTGGTTCTTCTTGGAGATTTGAAAGTTTACCATCAAATTAAACTGCATTCGGTTTCCTTAAAAGACTGCGAACTCTCGTGTCACGCTTTCTTTTTTATCGACCATTCTATAATAATGGGGAGCAAATAATTATAAAGTTTCCGGAGCATCGCCTAGTAATGTGTTGACATTATGCAATTCCATTCGTGCGGTAACTAACAAATAAAACAGCTACAAAATCTTAGTTCTTCGTAAGCATCCTTTGTTCTTAATCTGGTTTGATTTTCTTAAAATATAATTAGGGGTATGGTAGATGTTTCAAGCCTTTATCGGAGTAGGTGCTTTGGATTGGTGTTGACGAAATGCCATGCATAGTGATGTTGAGTGTTGTTCTGTGAATGTTGGACAGCATTACTGTGAATATTGCATTATTGCCTTGTTGTTGGATTGGATTGGTGATGCTCCCTGTTAAATCAAACGAGAAGCATAACCGTGGCCGGTATGGATAGAACATGAAAAAATATTTGGCGTGGAACAACACAATACCTTCCAACCTATAAAATAATAATCATGCATTTTTTAAGATAATTATACAACCTCTATTATAGTACGTTCATAATGAAAGCAGGCAAGATTGCAAAAGCAACAACAATAATTTTTAAAAATATATATTTATCAAAATTGTTAAAATAAGCTGTTCAGAGGCGAGAACGCCATGACAAGAGCACCGCCCGACCGGTTTCGGCGTTATTGCCACTCATCAGGAGCGGGAATATCATTTTCATTTTAATCGGTAGGACTACGGCATACAGGGCTGATGCCCCCTATACCCATGATACAAATATACAAGATAAGATATCGCGCAGTAGTGGGCGGTGGCTAAGTTCAGCAGCTGACGTCATCTTGTGAGTTAAAAGTCATGCTTTATATGCTGTAGCAGGGAAAATAACGTTGCTTTAACAGTTTTAAGGTTGTATCAGTGAACAAATTTAATAAAATGAGGTGTGCCGTATATGGATGTGGTGTCGACAATCAGACAAAAGGTTTTTCACGTGATATAAAATTTTTTAGCTTTCCAAAAGACAAGAAAGTGCAAGGTGTATAGAAACATTTGTGTAAACGGGACGATAAATTTAATGTACTCTCGTTATCTAATATGTTTTAATTTATCCTATTTGATACTGTTTTGTAGAGTAAATACCGATGAAGTAGATTATCGTGACAAGTTAATAGCTACCCTTCAAGAAAAAATAAAAATTTTGGAACAGAGACAAGATATTATAGGAAATCTTTTTAGCAGCGAACAACTAAAAAAACTTGAAGGATCAAAGGTTCGCCTAAGATGGTCTGTTGAAGATATTTCAAAAGCAATTGTAATATTCTGCTGGTCCCAGAGCATACAGATTACTTTAAAAAAAAAGTATCCCTTTCCATCAGTATCCACCCTAAAAATTCACATTTCTCCTGGTATATTAAAAAGTGTTTTTAATATTATGAAGCTATCAGATATGAGTACTCTGGATAAAGTGTGTAGTATCATTTGATGAAATAAAAATCAGAAAATGTTACTTATATGACAAAGAAAGGATGAAACTTTGAAGCCGTACAGCTACGCAAGTAGTAATTTAAACTTTTAAAGTTGGAAACAGATATTTAATGATTTTGATTTTGCTTACCAAGAAAAATTATTTGAATTAATTGACTTTGCTGAATCCTCAGGTATTTATTCTTAATAAAGTTTCCATATAGCTGTACTTAGTAGGTTGATATTTTGATTTCCGAAATAATTAACAATTATTGATTTCTTTAATTAAAATTAAATTGTTGCAGGTTTTCAAGTTGTCGCTATGGTGAGTGACTTAGGTAAACAGATCACTTCACAATGAAATGAATGTGAATCATAACAATACCTTCTTCATAAATCCTTCTAATGGCAAACCAGTTTTGTATTTGCTGATGTTCCTCATCTAATAAAATTACTAATCATTTTGGACTGTGGATTTATAGTAAATGACAAAGAAATAAATAAACTATAATTGAAGAACTTTGGATGTAACAAGTACTTTGACTTGACAATAACACACAAAATTTCTAAAGAGTCCTTAAATGTACAGGGTGTCCCAACGATAGAGTAAAGTAAGTTTATGCTTAACTAGAATTATTTTGTAAATATTGTATGGACCATGGGGTAGAGGTAAAAGTGTGCATTTTTTAAAATATTGGAAGTTATACAGGGTGTGCCAGAAAAGCAGGACGTGAAAAGTATGATTTTTAAATAGAACACCCCGTATTTGATTTTAGTTTTAATTCTACGTGTCCATACAAACATATTTTGTCATACAAAATATTGGCTGAAAGTTTTAGTTCTTGAGATATTCGCGTTTAAAGATTATTATGGTCATTTTCGTGGGGTTGATGAATGGGCAATTGTTCCGTTATTTCAAATAAAAAATTGATATTTCGTGTGAAAATGAGTGATATTATACTAACGTTTAGACCGAGTAGTATTTCTAATTTTCTCAACAGGGTGTTTGTTATAACCATTCAAATTTGAAAATTCTCAAATTAAAAAATCAGTTTTTTAATTGCACACCCTATATATTTTTATTTCATTTTATTCGGGATTAAAAATCTATCATTTTTGTCAAATATATCCTATATCTATCTTTGATAGTTTTCGAGTAATTTCGATTTTTCACACTAGCTACTTTATTTTCGATAACATTGCATTGCATGGATCTTGGTAGCCATGGAAAATAATAATTGCGTTACTAAGATACAAAGGTTTCCTACTTGTCAAAATAAACACATATTAAATTTGTCGTTTTCGCATTTAACTTGTTATCAATTCTTGTATCAATTATGGATTATTCGACAAATCAATTAATTGATATGATATACGTGTTGGGCGAGGCTGAAAAAACCCTTTATTGGCACAACGAATCTACAAAATGAAATATCCTGAACGTCGAATACCTACTACTGTTGGCTTGGAAAATTTGATGGATAGATTTGATTCTAGCGGTAGTGTTAAATACTTCAAACGTAAAGTTGTTAATAAAAGGGCAGCTAATGAAGAAAAGAACTTGAAATATTATTAAATATTCAAGAAAATCCCCAAGTGAGTTCTAGAACATTAGCGACGATATGTGATACCTCCAAATCAAACGTGAATCGAACAACGCTGAAGTATAAGTACCACTATCACATTGAGCTTCATCAAGAATTGCGAGAAGAGGATTTTGCAAGACGAATTGAATTCTGCAATATCATTAATCAACGGCTGCAATTAAATAACAACTTTTGTGCTCCATAATGTTTTCCGATGAGGCGACGTTTAAAAGTAATGGGGCTGTAAATCGGCATAATATGCACTATTACGCCATTGATAATCCATTTTGGCTAGAAGTTCAAAACTAAAATTATTGGTCACTAAATGTGGTGTGGTATACTTAATGACCAAATTATCGGTCCCTATTTTTTGATAATCCATTAACGGCGCAGCTATTTGCATTTCTTACGTGAAGAATTGCCTGTGTTACTTGAGGATATCAATTTAGAAGGACGACTAAATATGTGGTTGCAACAGGATGGTGCACCTCCACATTTTATCGGGACGTGAATTCTTGAACCAGCAATACCCGGAGAAATGGATAGGACGTAATGACTTTATATTATGGCCACCCAGGTCATGCGATTTAACTCCACTGGATTTTTCCTATGGGGATACATAAAAGATCGTGTATATTATTAAACCTACAACAAGGAGGACATGAAAATAGAATTCGCGAAGCTTGTCGCACAGTGACCCTCTTATGTTATCCGAAGTGAGACAGAACATGAGAAAAGGCTCATATGTGTATTCAGCAAGAAGGCCGTCTATTTGAGCATTTACTAAGACGCAATGTTGAATAATTATTGAATTACTGTTTCTCATTAATAAAAACTGTTAATATTCTCGCTTAGGTGGTTTGTTTTATTTCGTCGCAATTGTTTTCCATGGCTACCAAGATCCATGCAATGCAATGTTATCGAAAATAAAGTAGCTAGTGTGAAAAAATCGAAATTACTCGAAAACTATCAAAGATAGATATAGGATATATTTGACAAAAATGATAGATTTTTTAATCCCGAATAAAATGAAATAAAATATATAGGGTGTGCAATTAAAAAACTGATTTTTTTAATTTGAGAATTTTCAAATTTGAATGGTTATAACAAACACCCTGTTGAGAAAATTAGAAATACTACTCGGTCTAAACGTTAGTATAATATCACTCATTTTTCACACGAAATATCAATTTTTTTTATTGTGAAATAACGGAACAATTGCCCATTCATCAACCCCACGAAAATGACCATAATAATCTTTAAACGCGAATATCTCAAGAACTAAAACTTTCAGCCAATTTTTGTATGACAAAATATGTTTGTATGGACACGTAGAATTAAAACTAAAATCAAATACGGGTGTTCTATTTAAAAATCATACTTTTTCACGTCCTGCTTTTCTGGCACACCCTGTATAACTTCCAATATTTTAAAAAATGCACACTTCTTACCTCTACCCATGGTCCATACAATATTTACACAAATAATTCTAGTTAAGCATAAACTTACTTTACTCTATCGTTGGGACACCCTGTACAAGGAGCTGCTTGACAAAGTTAAATTTGCCAAATTATTTTCCTTCCATATCCAATAATTATCGATGTAACAATGGGTTAAAACAACCAAACTGGTAGATTGCAAATTCTTCAAATGATTTATATATTTAACATTTAAAAAGTAATGCGTTTTATAAACTAGTCTCATTTTTTAAGGTAAATGATTTTGATTTATTGAATGAAGGTTTAAAATACCTGTGAGATAAACAAACCTATGGACCATTAGAACTAAGAATATAACAAATAAAATGAACATCTATGGAAAACATAGAGTGAAGGCAAAAACTTTCTTCCATTCAAAAGGTGAATAGTATAACAATAAGAGTTTGTTGTGTTTAAGTTTTTAAATTTTGAATAATTTATTTAATCATTATATTAAGTTTTCTTTAATTAATTAATTTAAAATATCACTGAGTTGTTATTTAAAGATCTGAAGAAGATTTTCCAAAATATCTCTAACATATAGACTAACCAAGATGTTTAAAACTTTTTAGCTATACTGTCTAAAGATCCTTCACGACCACTGGATTGAATTTAAATACAGATTACGATCATACATTTGTAAATGATTTTTCAAGTTGGCAACATTGAAGAGGATGTACTATGATTTACATAGTGACGAAAAATTTATGTAAATATTTTCCTCTATGATGATAACAAGAACTTATGAGATTTGACTGACATTGCATAACTCAGTTGACACTGAACTAAGTGATATTCAGTATGATCTAAAACTTATATATTGCCAAAGCTCAAATAAATTGATACTTCTACAGCTAGTACATCAAGATATACATGGTTTCACATCTAAATGAGGAACTATCAAGCCTACTCCTGAATTTATGATCCAGTTGGAAGAATTAGAAAAAATATTTAAATCTTTAAATATGGATAGTTTATTTATCTCTAAAATTATTTAAAAAATTAATGACATAAGTTCTCATGTGTTATGTTAAAAACCAAAATGCTATGTTTTCGTTCAAGAATGTTTTTAGAATGAGACAGTTAAATCATGATTTAAAAAATGCTGCTATTTCTAGAAAGAAAATTTTCAAAATAATAAACTAATAGAAAATGTCTAAACTCACAAATATAATTATAATTTAGTAGTTACATATACATGTTTTAGGTTTATAATGTTCTGCAAAAGAAATACCCTTTTATAGCTAAAATTACAATTTATATAACTGTCCGAATTATTTTACTTACTATAAAACAAAAATTCTTAATACTGTCACAGACGTCAAATAAAACCGAGTATACAGACTTTGATTAAGATTATGAAATTGGTAAAATATAAGGCATAAAATAATAAATTAACATTACCTATAAGTATTATTAGGATTAAATCTAATAAATTCACAAATAATTTAGGTAATTCATTAATAGAATAATTTAAGCATTCCAATAAGGGTTATTTAGATGTTTATGGATTTATAGTAACTCATAATTTATATATTTAATAAATTTTTGTAATTATTACTCACATATAAATGTTGACATCTTTAACACCTTCAAGATTATTAAATATTTCTAGTGTAAGAAATAGAACCAATGTAATTTGTAGTCTCATCTATTGGAATAAGACTAATTTTATTCAATATTTCAAATTTACTTTTATATTTGTTAAAGAAAGTTCTAAAAATATCTAAATTATAACTGTTCTTAATCAGATCTTTAATTATACAAATTTCCTTTATGTAATTTACTCATAGGTACATTGTACAAACTGTGTATTTATGAATTTATAGTTGCATAATTTATGATATAAGGGGCTTTTACTATTAAATGGTATATTATCCGTATGGGTAGGTTTTCTGTTCATTTCAAATTTAAACTTATCAAAATGTGTAATTAGATCAAGAAATGAAAGTTGATTATTTTTGGCTGGTTCCATAGTAAAGTGTATGTCTTTATGTCAATTATTGATTTGAGTGAAAAATGTAAATGCAACTTCAGTACCATCAAATAGACAAAAAAAACTGAAAAAATGTTAGTCAATGCATGTTTCGAACATAAGTTGCTTCAATATTACTAAGTTGACTATCATATATTTGTTTAATAATAAGTTTAACTTCATCAATAGAGACACTAAGAAATAGAGATGTTATGTCGAAGATTACAGGTGTACACTTTGTAAGAATTATTATATCTTTAATCTCATGAATCAGATCATAGGTATTTATGATGGTAAATTCAGATTTGAAATCAGTAATCGTTTTAAATTTTTATTGAGAATTTGGCTAACTTGTATGTAGGTGACGACTGAGACAATTGGTCTCATAGGTAAATTATTAAAGTTGTTAGTCTTAATTTTGTGGAGTTTCAGCAAATACATTTGTGGTATTCTAGGATTTTGTACAATAAGTTGTAGGGTTGTAGTATATTTATTAATAGTAGTTAATAATAAACTAAATTATTCAATTTTACATTGTTTTATTTACAATAACGTGAAAATAAAGACAAAAATATCAGTGAATAGTTTATGTTTGTCCATATAAAATATGGTACAGAATGTCCAATTATATTTTGCACCCAACTAGAGCCCATCCGTAAAATTGAAAAAAAGTTTAAATGGGTTTAATTTTGTTGATTTAATAATTAGGGAAGTGGTGATATTTGATCCCACTTTGGTTTTTCATATGTTTCGTATATTCTAAATTTGAAATTCTGTTTGAACGAGTTGATGACGTGTTTCCTTACATTCCACCTGGCACCAGGTTTGTAACAATAACTTTCACGATTACGAAAAAGTCATGTTTATTGGATGTACTCCCAAGGATCAAGATCATATGAGATACATGATCTTGAGTATACTGTTGATCATATGTCCCTGAATCATAGAATCATGGAGGAAGTAATTATGCGTTTTCTCTCCGACAAATTTTATTAAACAAGTTTAATACAAGTTTTCTTCATGTCTTAAGTAAAATGGACACGAGGAAATGTCGTTTAAAATAAATTTAATCAAAAATTGCGTTAACTCAGGCACATTATAGATATTCTTGTTTTGCTGGCCTTCGTTGGCGGCTCTATCACGCCTACAACTGCATCCCAGCTGTAATCTAGAACGTATTGTCCGGCTATTTCCACACTCTACCAATGCTTTCATTGATGAAATGGTGGCCGTGTCAAAGCGCTTTCTTTATCAGCCCAGGGTAGTATTTTTCGTCATACTTCATGACATATTCACCTCTATTTTGTTTTCAGTGATTTCCTTCCTCCACATCATCTCTTCTTCTTCTTCTGAGTATTCACTTCTCAGATGCGATACTGACAGTTGTGTCGGAACTGGAAGTGGAGGAATGTAAATTTCTTTTCAATGTTTTCCCCTTAGGCCTAAGCGCAACATTTTTCTCTTCTTGTAGTGTTTTGTGCCTGATTTCTTCTCTTCGCACTTTCTCTTCATAAGATTTCCTGTTTTTGTCTTCTTTCCTTTTTTCCTTCATCTCTTTCATACGTGCAGCTTCTTCAATATCAGCTTCTTCTGACTTGTCAGTTAGAATACAGTGCGCCACGTTTTCTTCGAGATGATAATGAACGAGCTAGTGTATGTCATAATTTCTTGAGGCGAAGTATAGGCAGTACTGCTGCTCTTGCTGGTTTATAGGAAGTAGAGTGCTGCTGCTCTTCTGCTGGTTCTGGAGTAGAAAGCATACGTTGTCGTACAATCGTTGGCGTGTTGGGATCTGATGATGTTACATTTGCAGCTGGTGGCTCTTCTGCTTCTGATTCTGCAATAGTTGGCGTGTTGGGCTCTGACAGTGTCACACTCGCAGCTGCTGGCTCAATCGAAGTGGGATCCGGGCGGTCGGTAACAGCGCTTGACAGAAATTCATCATCGTGAATACATCATCATTGAACGCCATATTCAGAGACTTTGAATCCACTTATCACATTGCTCGGTGCCATAGCACGGTATGCATGTGATAAACGTTCAGCAATTTGTAAATTGTTATGGTCTTGCCAGGATTATATAACATGTACCTGGATGCTGCATCGGAATAATAAGCCTTTAGAGGACCATAAACTGTTCTATCAATGGTTGAAGTTTGTGGGATGTGTGAGGTGGGATAGTCAAAGTACAATCTTGTTCCTTGCAATAGTTTAAGGCTTGAAGTGAACAGTGGCTTTCATGATTGTCTAAAATAATGAGATGCTTTCGATCCTGAGTAGGACTTGCAAACGAACAAAATGCTCTAAAACTTTAGGAAAACGTCGCATGTCATCCACCCAGTTGGATAAACAGATCCATCACTACCTGGAGGTGAGCCTTTAAGAAATTTGTCCTGCCAATTCTTTCTTGGGAAAATTAAGAATGGCGGATTGGCACCCAGCATTAATGGCAGCGCAGACTGTTATAAGTTCGCCACGTTCAGCTGATGTTATTTTGCCGACTTGCTTACAGCCCTTTGGTGCTAGTATTTTGGCCGGTTTATGAACCGTTGTCAATGTCTCGTCTATATTCCAGACGCTCGAAATTGAAATCGTGTAAAACATCTTTTAGTTTTCAAAAATTCCGTTAGTTCTGTTAAATGCTGTGCTTGAGCTAAACTCGTAGCTTCATGTTCTTAGTGATAAGGTCCCATTTCTTTCAACGAACTATACAATCTCTTCCAGCTTCCTTGTTTTTATCCCAAGATGGAGGGTACATCAACTTATTTTTGAAGCATATGCGTAAGCTAACTGTCGAAATTGAAGTACAGTCAGCCCGTAATACATTTTTGACATGTCGTTCAAAAAGTTTCCCAATTCTTCCTCCTGAGTACTGGTAAAAACCTGACGCACTTTGTAGCCTGGAAGAGCAGTCAAGTCATTTTACACAGCCTTTTGAGAGTCATGACGTTGATTCCATAATATTTTGCGGTGGTTTTGAACTTGCCATCTTTTACACCTTAACAGCCTTCTCGACGATATTCGGATCAGGTGGAACCCTTGCCTTGGCTCCTTCCTTTCGTTTATACGTACGTCCCATCTAAACAATACTGGTATTAATATACCTAATAATAACGTAATAATATTTATCTAAATTGCCTACTTAAATGGAGCATCTCGCGGTGATACTTGATCCCAGGATTAAGTATCTAACTAAAGGATCAACTATCCTTCACATGACACAAAAAAATTAATAGATTGGAAGATGTCGAAAAGTTAGTCTGTGCAGAAAGCTATGCGATTTTAAATAGCCAGTAAACGCTGCAATTTAAATGTATCAACTAATTCTTTATAACATATAAAACAAAAATGATATGACTTACCGCTAAGCGAAAAAAACGTTGAGGTAGCAGTTAAAAAATATATATATATTATTGGGTGTAAGTCTTCAACTCAAGCGCCGCCATTACGAATTAGAATAATAAACAACGACCACCCAGTGATGCCAACAAAACTGCGACAAAACGTCCTAAAGCGGGAAATTTGAATGGTGATCAAGTATTACCCAGGATCAAGTATCACCACTCTCCCCTACAAAACCAAAAACATTGGTGTCCCAAATGTGTTAAAATGGTAAGACTTCACTTAATTTGTTTGAAACAATTTTTTTATATTCTGAATTTAGAAATATATACTCACATGCAAAATTTCTTACTTAAATGAATATAACCATGATCGTCCATCGCTATATATGCAAAAACTGCTAATAATAATATATCCTAACCATATATTTTCCAGGGGCGGATGGGCCCACCGGGAAAATTCCCGGTGCGCTGGTGGTTTTGGCGCCGCCGGCGCCGAAAAAGAAACAATACCTATACTGTAAAACTTTTCGTACGTTTATTCACCTTCTTGTAGGACTGCATGCGACTAAAAACAAAAACTACTCCTTGTGCGTTATATATTATTAATTGGTGACGTTGGTGTTATTCACATATTTTTTACTTCTATAATCGAATACCTATACTATACTTTTGAATTATTGCTTACGTAGAAAGAACACACAGCACAGTATTCAGTAATTATCCGGAGTCGGAGTATATGTAGTAACTAAAAATTACCTGCATGGCGTCGCAACGTCTCGTCACCGATTGGTGAGCGGCGCGACCGCGCTAACACTACCCCTTCTCAGACTAGAGTACTTAGTAGTGGCTGTGACTACTGACTAGTCTTCTTCCATCTTTGGTTCGTGTACATTGTGTGTAATTTTATGAAATATTGTGATTACAGACGGTCGGTGTTGATTAACTCGTAATAATTGCTTGTGCAGGTGCAGCTGAAATCTGAATCTTTATCGCCGTGTTTTATTATAGGTAATATGATTATGCTGCCTCCATAATTCCATAACTACCTTTTATATTATTTTTATAGTGAAAATGTATAGCGCAACCTCCAATTCGAAACGAAAAAAAGGTGGCGCTCAGAGGCAGAGAGAGAAAAAGGAAGAATGCCTGGCCGAAGAAGCGAAACGTTGTAAGAGTTTACAGTCAATGTTTTCAAACATTACGAATACGATAGTTCAATCTTCTGATCATAGTACTGCTGCGGATGTATCCGCAAGTCCAGGAACTAGGTGTGGAGCACAAAGTGCCACGGATATATTCATCAGTTCAGGCATTAACTGCATTACTGTAAGTGTAAGTGACGATAAAAACGTGAAATCGACAGTAGAAATAGTAGAATTGAGGAGTCGCAGGATCTTCATCGGCCAATCGGCCAACAGAAGAATCGCTAGTGAGGATATAACAGTTACAGATGGGCATGATGAAGATTATTTTTAAAGACCCGCGCAACATGAGTTAAATATATGTTTTCAATATCATTCGAAAGTCCCAATTTGTCACGAGAAATTTAATTGTCAAACTGCTTCAAAACCAGTAATGGTACTCCACGACAGTGGCTTACATATAATGCATGTAAGGATGCTTTATTTTGCAGCGTTTGTTTAGCATTTAGCAAAAGTGCCGACACTAGTGTTTTCATTAGCGGTTTTTAAAATTGGACATTTAAATAAAGTTATTTTACAAAGCAAAAAAATACATGACAAGGGCGTAAAAAACCGACCTGGAGATTTTACATCTTTTTTGTCAAAAACGACTTTAAATTATATTATTACTATTATTTCTAAAAAAATTAAAAAAATTGTTTCTGATGAAATTCAGGAAGCGGGGATGTATTCTATAGAAATAGATACGACACAAGACGTGTCGACAATAGATCAGTTGTCCCTCATTATTAAATATGTATTACACGAACAAGTGCATGAAAAATTACTTTCATTTATCGATTGCCACGACTCTACAGGAATCGGTATACACAATTTAATAATGACGCAATTAGAATCAAATAATTTAAATAACGAACAGTGCATAGGTGACTCGACAGACGGTGCCTCAAATATGCAAGGTGTTTATAAGGGCTTTGTTGCTATGATAAAAAAAGGAAATAACGAACATGTGCATATTTGGTGTTATAGTCACATATTAAATTTAGTTATTGGAGACCTTATGAAGGAAAGCATTAAAGCGTCATATGTAGGTATTTAATTTATTAAACAAAATTGCCATATTTTTTAAAGAATCATATCAACGGATGGACGTTTGGAATAAAATAAATATCGATGATTCAAAGAAAAGAAAATTACAGACAATTGGGGAAACACGTTGGTGGGCAAAAGAATCAGCTCTAACAAAAATATTTGGTACATACGGTTTTACAAAAGATGCTGTCTACGTTGAACTTTTATTTGCCTTAGAATCGATAGAAAATTCTAAAACCATGAATTCTGATGTTCGTGCTTCAGCTAAAAGTTTCCGTGAATCTTTACAAAAATATGAAGCCATTTTAACTGCAAATATCTTTCTAAAGATCTTTTCTATAACGGGACCACTGTCTAGATATTTACAAACCGAAGGACTAGATCTTCTTAAATGTAACAATATGGCAGAAACAGCCCTAAGTCAATTAAAAGAATTTCAAATTTCGATATTACGAAAACCGCAGATATGTTTGTAGTATGGGCACATGATAAAATAGATAAAGAAGATATAGTAAGCAGTGACATTAACATCGAAAGCTATTTACCAGAAGTACGAACAAGGCGTGTTAAAAAAATGCCGGGAGAAGAATGTTCTGATGAAAAATCAAGGAACCAAAGTGACAGATACAGAACAGAAACTTTTAATATAATTCTTGACACTATTATAGAATCAATGGAAAATCGATTTAGAAAAAATTTTGTGATATGTCAAGACTTGAATATTTTGGACCCGAGAAACTTTGATAACATAAAAGGGAAAATTCCCAGAAACAGTTTAGCGACACTATCCAATAAACTTAAACAAATTAATCCAAATTCAACTTCGGAAGCCCTACAAAACGAATTAGAAAATTTTATATCTAACTGGAATTCTTTAAAACTAAATATTCGAGACAAATATAATTTAGATTTTGAAAAAGAAAACGATGCGACAGAGAAAGACCTAGAATTAAGCGACGTAAGAACAGATTGCAATATTGTGACTTTAATATTTAAATCCGAAATTCGTCAACATACGTTAGATATTTCTGGACTTATCGTGAATACTAACAGACAACATACACACATCACACAACACACACACACACACACAAACGCACACGCACACGCAACACGACACGCACACGCACGACGCACACGCAACGCACACGCACACGACACGCACACGACACAGCGAACATCCACAACGACACATCGCAATACAACAACGCACAACGCGCACACACGCACACGCACACGCACACACACACGCACACGCACATACGCACACGACAAATACGCACACGCACTACGCACACGACACGCAAACGCACACGCACACACGCAACGCACACGCACACGCACACACCCATATGGACACCGCACGCACACGCCACGCACGCCCGCATCGCAGCACGCACACGCACACGCACACGCACACGCACAGCACACGCACACCACACACACACGCACACGCACCGCACGCGCACGCACGCACGCACACGCACGCACACGCACACGCACACGCACACGCACCAGTGGACCCACGCACGCACACGCCCCGCACCGCACGCACGCACGCACGCACCACGCACCACCACACGCCACCACGCACACACACACGCGCGCACGGGCACACCGCACACACGCACGCACGCACGCACGCGGCACGCACGCACGCACCGCACACACGCACACACGCACACGCACACACGACACGCACGCGCACCGCGTGCACGCACACACGCACACACGTACACAGGCACACACATACGCACACATGCACACACGCACACACAACTCACACGCGCGCACACGCACACAGCACGCACACACGCACACTCGCACATACACACACACGCGCACACGACATACGCACACACGCACACACGCACACGCACACGCACACACACACACACACACGCACACAGCACACACGCACACACGCACACACGCACACACAGCACACAGCACACACGCACACACGCACACGCACACGCACACACGCACACACGCACACACGCACACACGTACACACGCACACTCGCACACACACACACACACCCGCGTACATGCACGCACGTGCACGCACGTGCACGCACGTACACGCACGTACACGTACAATCACACACACACACACACACACACACACACACACACACACACACACACACACACACACACACACACACTCACTCGTACAAGTACACGCACAGGCATACACGCACAAACGCATACACGAACGTGTGTATACAATGTGTCTACTTAGATTGGAACCATATGGAAAACTTTTTTATTATGGGCTTTATGAAAAAAGTTATTCTTCATAATAGGTTCTGCGTGCTCAAGAGTAAAGTCCCTTTATTTTTGACGATACAGGAGTTATTTAGAATTAAAAGCTATTTTCAGATATGCAATTACAACCATTAAGCATAAAAATTCAGGTTCTGTGATTATTTACTAAATTTTCGTACATTCCGTGTTAAGTATTCTGGCTTTATGCAATTTAACGTAACATACGATGCACTGACATGTAATATTTGACACTGAATGTGAGAGCGCATTGTTATTCACAAAGTACATTAGAAATGGCAAATTTACTAACTTGTGAAGAAAGAATAGAAATTGTTTTAGTTGTGGGAGAAGACTGTAAAACACATAGAGCAGCAGCAGACATTTTTAATAATATACACCCGCATCGAAGCATTCAACAATAAATTCAAGACTAGTGGAAGTATTGAAAATAATTTTAAGAAAAAGCGGCCAACAATTGGTTATCAATGAAGACACTGCATTTGAAGAGACGCTTTCTGTTGTAGAAGAACCAAAAATATCATTGCGCAAAAAGGCCTCTAAAATCCATAATACTACAGTAAGTAAAGATGACAGTGGCAAATATTATCCATATAAACCGCAATTCGTACACACATTACAAGAAAGGGATTACGATAGACGTTTTGAATTTTGCGCTCTGATTCAAGGAAAGTTAGGCAACATTTTCTTCCAACAGAACCGTCTCATAACAAAATTGTCGCTGGTGGTCTAACATTAATCCAAACTTTGTAATAAAAAGTCGTAACCAATATCCGCTTAAAACGAATGTGTGGTGTGAGTATGTACAAAAATAAATTAATTGGACCTTTTTTTTCGACATTCCTTGAATGCCGCACATTACTTTCAATTATCACAAAATCAAGTCAGTGACTTTATGGACGAACTTCCGTTACAAGAACGCTTGAAAATTTGCTTCCAACAAGACGGTGCCTCCATCCACAGTACAGTAAACGTTAGAGTACTCCTTGAAATTATGTTTAATGGAAAGGTGATTCATAGGTATTCAGAGATCTTTTGGCCTCCCAGGTCTCCTGATTTAACTCCCCTTGACTTTTTTATGGGGTTACTTAAAACAGGAAGTTTATCAGCAAAGACCGTTTGAAAATGTAAGTCATTTGCAGAGGATTATTTCTAAAGAATTACTCCAGATATGACACGGAAAGTATTACAGGAGTTTGGCAAAAGTACGATTAAATGTTTACAAAGAGAAGGTGGATATGTCGAGGCTTTAGTAGAATGAATGAAAATTTAATTATGTTTATTTCTGTATTAATATGATGTTTGTCTACTAAATATTCTTTGTATGGATTTTCCTATTTCTAAAATAAAAAATTATTATGTATTCATTACGTATGTAAATTGCAAGGTTGTTCATAAATATTAACAAATGGAAAGGTTATATTTTTAATAGATAAGAGACATACATAAATTCAGTATTAAAATGTATAACTAGGCACTAATAATTTATAATGTAAAACGGAAATAATTCCAAAACCTGAATTTTTATGGTAAATGGTTGTAATTGTATATTTAAAAACAGCTTTTAATTCCAAATAACTCTTCCTTATAATATTTTTCTATATTGTCAAAAACAAAGGTACTCTACTCTTGAGCATAATTCATATTTTCTGATGTACCTCGTATATGACCTAGAAAGTTTGATAACTGAAGGTTCCATTTTAGATTTTAGACCATGCAGAACTTTTTGTTAAGAATAACTTTTTTTCATAAAACCAATAATAAAAAGTTTTCCATATGGTTCCAGCTTAAGTAGACACACACACACACACTCACGCACGAGCGCGGACGCACGCGCGCACGGACGCACGCACGCACGCACGCACCCACGCAAACCAACCCACCACACGCACACGCACAGTACACGCACGCCCACGCACCGCGCGCACACACACACACACACACACACACACACACACACACACAACACACAACCACACCCACACAACGCACGCACGCACGCACGCACGCACGCTCGCACGCACGCACGCACGCACGCACGCACGCACGCACGCACGCACACACGCACACACGCACACACACACGCACACACGCACACACACACACACACACAAAGTATTATCGCTGGTCTGACTTATAATAAGTAAAACAAGGGCAGTACAATCAGTTCACGTGCTAAGTGAGATAGAATACACAACAAATTAAAAACACTGATGCCATACATGCGTCTTTTGAGTAGACTAGTATCAATGACACATTTAATTACTACTGTGAACGCGAATTGAAAATCAGTGTTTTGCAAGTCCGACACAAGGCTCGTGTGTTTCACTGAAGAAAAAATACAGATTATTAAGAGGTATTATCAGGAAGCACTGCACAAGAAATAATGGGCAGGTTTGCTTTTTCCTTGTGGATGTTTAAATAATGCAGTAGTATTGATGGTAATGATGGTGAGCATCCTTGTCGTAACTTAATCGAAGAGCGCGAACTCCAAGAAATGGCAGTGTGTAGTTTAGCAGAAACTAATTTCCTGTGCAATGGTACAAAAATTTCTGAAGAAATGAATATTGAACCAAGAACAGTTCGCAATATCTTGAAAAGGAGTAAATACCGTTGCTATAGTTGCAAACTGCACAAGAAATTTTTCAGAAGATCATCAAAAGCGTATGGAATTTTGTGAGGATAGGATGAATCGGGGTAATGTAAACGAAAGATTTATTGAAAATATTTTGTTTACGGAGGAGTGTTGTTTTAACTTACATGGCGATTACAATCCGTCTATCGCTGTTGGTTACTCTCGGAAAAACAAACGCATTAGTATACCTTACCGGTCACAATACCCCAAAAATGTTAATGTGTGGTTAGGAATCTTAGGCAATTCCATAATTGGCCCATTTTTTATCAACGGAAACTTGAATGCGGACAAATATTTGGAACTATTGAGAAACCAGATAGTTCCAACTGTTCTATGCCTTAATATAAATTTTGATGAGATTTGGTATCAAGAAGATGGCTGTCCTGCTCATACTGCAATAAGAGTTCAACAGTTTTTGGAAACTACGTTCCTTAACCGTATTATTAGTGGAAAAGGTACTATTAAATATCCTCCTCGCTCACCTGATATCGCGCCAAACGGCTTTTTTGTTTGGGGTACACATCCTAGCAAATTTAGAGACACAAGCATGAACGTACTAACAATTTGGACGAACTTCATATCAAAATTACAGACTCTTTAAACAGCGTCACCCCAGAAATGATAGAAAACTCCCGAACTGAATTTTATCACAGATTGGGTTACTACCTTGCGCAAGGTAGAGATCTTTTCGAAAATCTTATAAAGTAGAGTTTTGATAAAAAGTGTATTTCTGTTTATTTTTAAAAACAATTGGTTTTTCAATAAGAATTATAATGCTAAAGTTAAATCTAAACTTAAGTTATACTAGCAATGTAAATGTTAATGTTCTTGTTTGTAGCTCTCGTAAGTTTCTGCTTGGTTCTTCTTACGAGTAGTAATCGAACCATGTCATAAATTCGCAATTACAATAAACTTCTATGTTTCAGGTATAATCATTTAATGTTTAAGTGTAAAGTATTCACTTAATAGTTTCAAAGAGCACACGACTATTCAACATCATCTTAATTGCTTTGGTTTCGTTAGAAATGTTTAAGCTAGATTGAATGAGTCTTTGATTATACCTTTAATATTAATTTTAGGAGAAAAGGTCCCAAGAAATGTTTTATTCAGATGTTCCTTGTTTATTTACTTATATGGAACACCCTATAGATTCTAATATTTATGAAATCCATATTCGATTCTAGGCCAAGTTTGTTTGACCCTTCACCTACTTAGGTCCACTCATTTAGGAAAGAATTTTTTTTTTTAATTCTCTTCGAAATCAACATTCAGTAAAAAAATCATAACTATTCAATCGTTGGCAGCAGAGCAACGAAATTGGAGATTATTAATAAAAAAAAGCCTTTTATTTATCGATATGTTAATTTTGAACGAAATTGCAAAAGGGCCGTACTGATTTTTTTCTTACGACCACGGAAGAAATAAAAATGTCGACTATTTTAAATAGAACATCCTGTATATATTTTCATAGATTAACTGCTTTTTAAGTTTTCTGAGTTTTGTTAAATGTTTCTTACATCTAAAGTTAATAGTTTCCGGGACAATGACATTAGTTTGAATTATTTTGTTTTTCGCCCAATCCTGAAATAAAACAAAGGAAGCAACAAACAATAACACTATTTGCATCAGATATTTACATATTATTATTTGCTAATGTATAACATTCGTTACATCAACTTACATAAAAACGAACGATACAAAACACAAAACAGTAAACATTAATTTAACTTAACTTTAAACAAATCATCATTATTTTGTAAACACTGCCGTACACGATTTGAAAACTTGTGTTAACATCTTCCAAGATTGCAGGCGTGACTGACCTGAAAGCTTCACGTACCTTGTTTTTTATGTCGTCTGAAGTTGTAGCCGGTTCTTGGTATATACGTTCTTTTACATATCCTCACAGAAAAAAAGTCGGGTTTGATAATGTCAGCTGATCGGGGTGGCCAATTCACGGACCTGCCTCTTCCAGCCCATCTTTGAGGATATTTATCGGTTTAAAAAGTTTCTTACTCTAATTCCGTAGTGGCGTCATGCTGGAACCACTTGCGTTGAGGCATCGTCAAAGGGATGCCTCCAAGTAATATCGGCAAATCATGCCTCAAAAACTCGGAATAAACTTGAGATTTTAAATGTCTATCGAAGAAATGGCCCCACTACGCATTAATCAAGAATCACGTGTTTAGCGACAATCTATGCTGACGGTCAACTTCCCTTGTCACACATGGGTTTATATCAGAATAATATTGATAGTAGTAGCTGCTCATAAACCCGCCGTTCTGGAACGTTGATTCGTCCGTGAATACAACCTTATTAAAAAAATATCTTTCATTGGGCAATTTTTCATTGGTCCAACGACAAAAGTAGTTATCTCCAAGGAGTTTCTGGTGCCCTTGAAATCGGTATGGATGAAAATGGACCCTTTTAATAGGACGCCAAACGGATGTTTGAAATTTCTCCAATTTGCTTAGCACTTCTTCTTGGGTATTCAACCAAGGCTGTCGTTACTATTTCTTAAAGCTGCTCACTCAGGACGGATCTTTCACAGGAAGGTTTTGAATATGCATTGCCCCCCCCCCTCCGTTGGCAGCCCCAAAACTTGCAAAAATATTTTCAAATGCTGCAATTTCTGGATGGCGTCGATCAGTATACCTTTCCTTGTAGCCGCGTATAGCCATTAACGGATTCTGTAAACATCCGCCAAGAATAACACACTAGTTCGTTATTTGAAAACGTGACATCTTCGATTCGATTTTGAGCCTTTTTGACAAAATGAAAACGATAATGTGTCAAATACAATCAATTGAAGTTAAACCGACGTGTGTCGTCTGCGTATTGTAATCGTTATAGTCATTGGTATGGAAACTATGTTAAAACGTGTTTATGATTAAAGTACAGCACACTATCTGAATAACATTTTTTACTTCCGTCTTTTTTTTCGCATTCCTGTTTTTTTTAAGTAACAGCATAATTCAAGTAATAATAGTTAGATATCTGATGCAACTAGTTTTATTGTTTGTTGCCCTCCTTAATTTTATTTTTAGGATCTAAAAACGAAATAATTTAAACTGAGGTTATTATCGCCGAAACTATTAAGTTTAGATATAAGACGTGTTTAATAAAAATCAAAGACAACTTAAAAAATACACATGGTGTTCTATTTAAAAAATCAGTACGGTCCTTTTGCAACAAGTTTCGTTCAATATCAACATACCGATAAATTAAATTTTTTTTTTATGCTAATCTCCAATTTCTTTGTCCTGCAACCAACGAATGAATAGTTCTGATTTTTCTACTGAATGTTAATTGTTTTTGTTGAATATTTATTTTCTCCTAAATGAGCGAGCTTAAGTAGGTGAAACGTCAAACAAACTTGGACTAGAATCGAATATGGATTTCAAAAGTATTAAAATTTATGTGTTCCATTTAAAATAATTGAGAACGATTCTTTACAGACGAAACCAGAAACCGTGGAGGTCTCAGAATATTTTTATGTAGTAAACAAGAAACATCTGAATAATATATATATATATATATATATATATATATATATATATATATATATATATATAATATATATATATATATATATATATATATATATATATATATATATATATATATATATATATATACAGTGTAGTGATAAAGTAAGGAACAAAATTTATAATTCTGTTATTTAATGTATCCAAGCAATACGCTCGGACAGGACAATATTACTTTTTAATTAGCCACCATATGACATAAAAATTTTACTTATGACGTCATGTATTTTTGCACAATGACGTCATCATTGTTTTTTTTTCTATGACAACCCCAATTTTTTTGCTGCCTTTTATTAGATGGTCCAACTACTTAAATTATGGTGTAAAAAAATTGGTACCTTAAGATAACTATTTTTTTGAGAAAATAACACATTTACCGTAAAAAATAAAAATGAAACTTTAATGGAAGAAAATCATAATTAAACCTCGAAAACAAACGAAACTTATCGCAAATATTCAAATTGCGCTCCGTTAACCATTTGGCGATGATAGATGCACGTGTGAACACTTTGTACCCTCAAGGACTTCAGGAGTAATGTGTGTTTTTGCAAATTATCGTTATCACGTTTGTATCATTTTTGACGGATGAAACAAAAACTAATCGTAAATTTGACGTTTTAAAAACATCAATTGATTTAGTGATAGTGTGAAAGAAGCATTTAGCAACTTTTTAAAAGCGAATTCTCTTTGCCGTCAACAAAAAATTCCACGTCTAACTGAACGGGAAAAAATAGAAATTTTAATGATGGTTGGATGTGGTGTTAAGCTAAGAACACATGAGGAAACATGTGAATTATTCAACAAAGAACATTATAATAGACCGCCTATTGTAAGATCCACACTAAGTAAATTGATTGCCAAATTTACTGAAACGGGATCCGTCCATGATTTGCCTCGGCAAGGTAGACCTCGAGCAAACGAAGAAACCCGATTAGATATTTTACTTGAAGTGGAAGGTCATTCTCACCATTCTACAAGGCAGCTAGCCCTAAATAACAACGTAGACACTCTTTTGTCGTGAAGTTGTTCAAAAAAGAGAAATATCATCCTTACAAAGTTCAATTGATCCAGACCGCCACATGCCGTTTTGCGAGGAACTAATATTACGCTGAAATGGAGATCTCAATTTTTTAACAATATGCTATTTTCAGATGAAGCCACTTTTTGCATAAATGGGACAGTACATCGTCACAATTGCAGGTATTGGACAAGAAAAAATCCCCACTGGACTCAAGACTCTCACAGTCAACGCCAAACAAAATTAAATGTTTGGATTGAAATAATCGGACGTGGTTTAATGGCACCTTACTTTTTTGAAGGGAACCTTACAGCAGCACGTTATTTGGACTTTTTGCAGCTTGATTTGGTGCCAGCTTTGACAGCAATGTTTCCAAAATATCACGAAGCAGATGTACCCCATCAGGATGTTTGGTTTTTTGATAGGACGTTAAGAAGCAATTGAGTGGCCACCGCGTTCCCCAGACTTGACTCCCTTAGATTTTTTTCTGTGGGGTTATTTAAAATCAAAGGTTTATTTTAATAGGCCAAATAATTTAGACGAGCTTTAACAAAGAATTTGTGCTGAAGTGGAGCGCATTACTCCTGAAGCCCTTGAGCGAATCGTCATTGAAAAAACGAATGATGACGTCATTGTGCAAAAATACGTGACGTCATAAGTAAAATTTTTATGGCATAAGGTGGCTAATTAAAAAGTAAAATTGACCTGTCCAAGCGTTTTGCTTGGAAACATTAAATAACGCAATTATAAATCTTGTTCCTTACTTTATCACCACACTGTGTGTGTGTGTGTGTGTGTGTGTGTGTTTGTTTTGTGTGTGTCTATATATATATATATATATATATATATATATATATATATATATATATATATATATATATATATGTTTCTATTTAGATTTCCAATAGTATTCTTGTTTAAATATGACTATTTTTCTTTAAAACTTGTGTAAATAAACGTAAAAATTAATTCAACGTTTCGGGAACGTCCTTTGTTCCCTTTGTCAAGAATTTATTTGACAATTACAGAAATTGAAATAAGGTAACTATTTTTAACAAGTACAAAATATGAAACAAGGTAACAATTTAATTTTAATCTGGACGAGTGTGTTTGACTTCGGGTAGTTGGTCTAGTATGTGATGTAGAAGGTGCAGAAGTGGGGACGCCAGGAATAGTTGCAGCATAAGTGTTTGAAATTTCTGGAGATTTGGAGTTGGTTGAAATGTAGAATCAACTTGTTTAATGATATTCTTCCAAATTTGTGGCATTCTAGAAGTGTCATCTCGTTTATTGAGGGCGTTTGGTCTTCTTTCAATTTCAACTGCTTCTCTAATAATTCTTGCTTGTAAGGTATATAGAGGTGCAATTAAACGGATATTGTTGGTATTAATTTGGTGTCCAGTATCTAAATGATGTGTAGCTAAAGACGATAAAGGATTGTGCTGTTTAATTGCTAGTTGGTGTTCATCGGCTCTCGCATATAATATTCTGTTAGTTTGTCCTATATAAGTTCTTCGACAGTTGTTGCACGGTATCTCATATATATATATATATATATATATATATATATATATATATATATATATATATATATATATATATATATATATACATCAGGTGAATCTTATCTAATCCGAAAATTAAAGGAGTACTAGAACTCATCATTCTAAGCAAAAAAGTTCATATGTACATGGGTCCGGAAATACTTCGTTTCCGAGATACAGGGTGTCAAAGTTGAAAAAAGAAATCGCGTTTTCTTCAATATCTTTCGACTGTTTCGATATAATTTCATAAAATTTCGTATACCGTAGTTTTTTTGAATCCATTTAGTTGTGGTTTCTATAGGGCGCCAGCGGAAACCATTTCGACCCCTTTAAATCGTTGCAACTTTTTTGTGCTACACTGTATGTTATTTTGGACTAGAAAAATCGATTCTCCTATCTTTTCTGCTAAAAAAAGGTATATCTTAGTGAAGTCGCTAGGAGCAACCATTTTCGAGAAAAACGCATTTAAAACTCACATGTTTATTTGTTTAAAACTAACTTTTGTAAGGAACACTAAAATATAACATTAAAAAAAGAAAAAGAAAAGAAATTAATATTAAAAGTAAACATGTTCTTTTGATAACAACTGTTCAAAATGCCCGCCTCTAACTTCAATACGTTCATTAAAAGATTGCCTTATTTTAAAGAAAATATTCTTATTTCGGAATGATTCGGCCGCATTTACAATTCTGTACCATAATTCTTCTTGATTGTTTATAACTCCGGTGTAAACAGATGATTTCATATCACCCCAAAAACAAAAGTTCATTGGGTTGAAATCAGGACTACGCGCAGGCCACGGATTTAGGCTTCCACGACCTATCCACCGATTCGGGAAAGCTTCATCAAGATAGTTGCGTACTTGAATAGCAAAATGGGCTGGAGTTCCATCCTGCATAAATACCATGTTTTGTCGAAAAATTAAAGGTAAATCATCCAAGAAATCAACTAAATGATGTTGCAGAAAATCTAAATACAATTGACCATTCAAATTCGGAGGAAGTTCATATGGACCAAGGAGATAGTTCCCTATAATTCCACACCAAATGTTGATCTTAAATTCATGTTGAAAATGACGCTCACTAACAACATGATGATTTTGAACATCCCAAACGTGCTTGTTTCTGAAATTAAATACTCCCCTACGAGTAAACGTGGCTTCATCGGTAAATAGCACATTGTTTAAAAATTGATGGTCAAGTTGTTGCTGAGTGCGCATAAAATTAGCAAACTGTAGTCTAGCTGGTAGATCTGCTGCTAGGAGATTTTGAACCGGTGTAAAATTGTTGGGAAATAACTTCTCTTCATGGAGGACTCTCAATACTGTTGTTTGACTTACTCGGGTGGTATGTGAAATGGACCTTAATTAAACTTGCACAATAACGCACGCGTAGCGTCTTAACTGAAATAAATAGCAGCCTGTCAAAATTGTCAAATGGAAGAATCTAAACAAAATGAGTTTAACTATTTTGTAATTGAAATAAAAATGTAGATAAAATAATAAAAGTTGAATTACTTTACAGATGTTTACACCGTTATTGCATAAACACATACACATATAAATGAAACACACAAATGCAGGAAATTACACAAATAATGGATACAAATTTAAGGGTTATAAATAAACTCACATGTGTATCGGCATATTTCCAAAAGATGTTTTCATTTGGCTGGTTCCATATAAAACATCGGTAGGCTTCTTCCCATAAGTAGTCGATGTTACTGGTTCGCTGTTCAAATCGTTGCTGCATACACTTCCAATCTTCAACCACCGTACACCTAGTTGAATGACGACTTCTCTTTTTGGTAATCGTGATGTTGCTTATAATTGCTTAAATAACTTCAACTAAGCACTGTGTTTTTAATTATAATTCATTTAAGTGTTGTTTTAAATGTTGATAAAATTTATGATTTAAGAATTTTATTTTAAGTTCGTAAAACTTTAATTCATATTCACTTTTGTTTTAGGTCCGGTTATGGAATAACGTTTATTACTATTATATGTCGCTCCAGAAAAATAAACATCGATTCAGAAAACTGAATAATTTTATTTACGACAAACATAAACAAAAACAAAAACACATCAACCGAATTTTGAATACGTTAAATTTGAATCGAAATAAAACATTATTATTATAGAAAATTATCGGTAACCTAACTTTATATTTGAACGTAGGTTAAGAACAATTGTTTCTGATTTCTCGGCTCTTCACTAACCGCGTTTCAAAATTTCCGAAAGTAACGTAACTTGAAACTTACATGTTAACACAAAACACAAAAAATTAAAAATTGGAAGAACAATTTGAAGAGAGCGAATAATTCAGAATCAATTCCTTATATACTATTCTGCTAGCTACAAAAATTTCAACTTTTTCTGTACAATACAAACAAAGTAACTAAGCCTCTGATTGGTTTAAACAAATTTGAATGCTTTACTAAAATACAAATTATGCCACAACTTTCTTAAAATACTTCTGATTTACATTTTAAAAACGAGAATTGGAATCTGTGCATAATTCCTCACAAAACGATACCTCACGAGCCATGTATTTGTTTAAAAATGTACGATTTGACATATTCTAAACTAAATTTACTTATATCTAAAAAACTCTAAATTTTACACTTAAACTAAATACATATTCGTGATGTACATGAAAAACTGAATTATAAAACATTTATTTAAACTCAAATATCTTAATTTTAAAGGAAAATTCTTTTTCATATACGAAATTTATGTAGTTAACCCCATTTTCATAATCTTATGTTTAAATAGCTTGTACAAAGTAAATTTCTACGTGGAAATGAGGGAAATCTCCTATTATTTGCTCTAATAATTTATTCTATGCTCAAACTATTCTATAAAAACTATAAATTTGCAAAAACCTTAAAATTAAAACTTAACCTAATTTTATACAAATATACATATAATTTTCGTTCCTAACGTCCAAATTACTTGAAATGTTACTCTAATAATTTGTCTTCAACATCACCAATGTTCACTTTTATTGTACTGTCTAAAACTTTCTCAACTCAACAATCCATATCGTTAAACACACTTTATATGTAAAATATCCACATGTAAAATTGTTGTTTATATCGTCTTTAATGTTTACAATGCACTACTTCTTCTGTTACACTTTTTTGTACACTAATTTTGTGAGTGAAAACTAAACCGTAACCCTTTCTTACGATTTTAAATATTTCCTGCATTTTATCTAACTCGATACATATTCTAGATATAAGTATAAACCTGAACTGTGTGATAAACATCTGTAAGGTTTCCAAAATGCTGAAATACTTTGAATAAACTGTGAATTAGAGAAATATGCTCTACGAACTTAATCGTACTTACAAATATAAATTCATTTGACCGTCCTGACATGCTCCTTACATAGCACAATGCTTTTTATGATTAAACAAACTTGTGAAAATTTCACCAAGCCTGTTTCATTAAATCAAAATTAATTTCTTTCACCCGTTTAACTATATTACTTTATAAAATGCAGTGTAAATATACTGTAATTTATCTCAATTTGCCCAATATAAGAAATACAGGCTTATACACTCTAATCTAATATATATATATATATATATATATATATATATATATATATATATACAAAATGATAACTATTGACATGATAAATTTGAAATTTAAGAATTTGTAAAATTAAAATAATACATCTAAATCAAAGTGACACGTCCAATCGATTATTTTAATTTATATCAAGCAAGAAGCTTCACAGTTTTGCAAAAAAAACGTTGGTAAATCCGTTTGATTTGACTATGACATGTGTCCGACAGATGAAGATTTATGTACTGGCCATAGTATGCTTTGTACTTCGGCAACACTTCTGGCGACCGCCGGGAATCGTATTAACACATTTAAATATCAAGGTATGTAAAAAAATGCCCATGAGATATGTGAAAAATTAAATCTCTTTTAAATTGACATTGAGAAAAAATGCAGGATAAACAATACAATGTGGCAAATGCCCATAAAAGGAACAGCTGCAGTCTGTCGCAGTACAGTGTTCTAGAAAATAAATTTGATTTCACATTCAACATAATATAAATATCAATAAATAAGTTTTGCAAGGTGGTCTTTAAAGAAAAGTTAAGTGAAACGAATTTAAAAAATGAAAAAAATCAACATTGAGTGTTCATGTAAAACTATGTCACTAGTAATCCGAAGTAAAGTTTAGCTCACCGTTTTAGTCCATACATGACTTATACTTTTGATATTTTAGATGTTATTTAGATGGATTAATTATACAGTGCCGAAAATGAGTATTCTCACTAACGCTATCACGATTTTAATAATGTTTATATATGAATCACAAAGTTGACTGACTGACTGATTCACCCATCAACCCACAGTCCAAACTAGTTAACTTAGAGGCGTGAAATTTTCAAGTATGAAAGCCTACATGGTGGAGGTGTAAAACAAGAAACTATTTAAAAAGATGCTCTCCTTAAGAGGGTGAAACATGGAGTGGAAGGTCGATATCATTTTCTCCATTAGGAGATTAAAATTTGGATGATAAGTTCCTTATTGAACAAGAGTGGATACCACAAGGCGGTTTTTGACATTTTTTGTAGGGGGTGAAATTAAGGGTTAAAGTACGGCATAGGGTAATGGAACGTATCTGCCGTTTTTAACCATACGTCCTCCAAATTCCTCTTAGAAATATGGAGCCAACATCTTTTATAATTTCAGTATTTGTCGGGATAAAATACAAGGTCGGTTTGGTTAGGAATGACATCCAATATTATCCGATCTACTACGAGTGGAGACTTCAAATTCGACGCAAGGGTGCTTACGAGGGTGCTTGTGTAATCCAATGCATTTCAATTTTTAAGAGCTTTTTTAAAACCAGGACTTACTTTTATAAAAATTTAAAAATGTTTCTAGAATATACCAAGAAATTGTTACAGAATATGAATTTGCAAGTAATCGTGTAGAGCCGTAACAAGAATATTTTAAATATAAACATACAAGGCCAACTTTAAACATTATGAGCGAGAAAAGAATGTTTCACATTTAAATTAAAAGGGCGACGTTTAGACACTATAAATTGGGTAAATGTTTATGTTTTAAGTTGTAATACTATTTAATGCAATTTTAAATAAACTCTGCATTAACAATACCAGGTCAAGTAGTTGACGAGTCCGCGAATAACATTAATTGTAAATGTAAGGAATGTGAGAAAGTATGCTGAATTTTAACATTAAAATTGAATTCCTGGGAACTACAATATAAAATGTAGCATTTACGTGGAACTTATGTCACATGTAAATGAAGATACAAAGTAATAGTTAGTTTAACATTTAATATTGTTTGTTTTTCTGCACTTCAAACTGGAAAAATAATCCTGTGAATCTGATACTAGATTCTTATTCCTATTTTGTGTATTAGTTTTGTGAATAATTAAATATTGCCCAATCCTATACAATCGACATAATTTAAACATTAGACGAAGGTCATTTGTTTAATCATCTTACGCAGGTAGACATATTTATATATTGATTATGTGGAATTTTCAATATACTTATGTTATTTCTACACTAACTGGTTTCAAACTGATTTTTATCTAAATGTCATTGTATCTCACAATTACAAAATAATAGTTGAACCTAAACAATTGACAATTTACACTTCAGTAGTTTAATTTTTGGACATTTCTTTCTTGAATAGATCTTATATGTATTTTTGTTTGCTGCATCCTGTGGGCACGTTTCAACATAACAATTTGCAAATAAATCGATCTTTCAAATTCTAATTTGGTATATACGAAGTAGCCCTTAAAGAGCCCGAACATAGTTACCACTACTTAGGCTACACAAGGCCGCGTACATTCAGCATATTCAGACAAGCTGTATATAAAAGGGACCTCTGCAGCGTGATGACAAGAACCAGTCTGTATTTACTGCACATATAAAAGGTATATTATGGAACCCACCTTAAAATTCGTATTTACGCGTTTTGTCATGTGTACAATCATATTTTGATAATATACATATAATATATATATATATATATATATATATATATATATATATATATATATATATATATATATATATATATATATATATATATATACATACTCTATGACATAAAAGAAGGCGTTAGAATTTTTGCACCAAACTTAGAAGAAATGTTTAACTAGTCAAATGTAGTAATTGATTTAAATTTCAAAGAAATTAACCAAAAGATTAAGATATTTTTTATTAATAGTTTCGATTGTTACAACAAGTTAAAGTCAAATTTTCCATGGCTACTGGATTATTTTGAATGAAATTTTAATCAATTACTACATTTGACTAGTTAAACATGCCAAGTTTGTTTCAAAAATACCAACGCGATATATATATATATATATATATATATATATATATATATATATATATATATATATATATATATATATATATATATATATACACTGTGTTCTTGAATTTCTGGACATAGAATTCCCATGTTAAAATAATCTATTGTAAATATTGGCTCCCGTAAGTAATTATTTTACAGTAAAATGTCAAATGTAAAACTTCTTAAGAAAAAAAGGCTGCTTCTTATGTTACAATTGGATTTATCGTTTATCCGTTTTCGAAAAATTTTGGAAAAACTTAAGGGCTTTTGCGTAACTGGTCAAGGTTGCTTTGCTTTAGACAGACAATGCTAACAATAATTATTAATTGTTATTGTAAATCATTCATTGTTCAAAAACAATTCATTCATCATTAAAACTTTATTCGGGACAGATTATTACTTTTTAAAGAAAAATTTGTTTATAAAAATGAATTATTACACCATTGAAGAAAAAGTAAAATTTATTAAATGGCATTACTTAGAAATATCAGAGAATTGTACTCGGCTAGTTATCAAAACCGGTAAATACCAAGTGCAGAAACAATTTCAAAAATTATCAACTTATTCAAATCTACCGGTAGCGCTAATAAGCCATGTAATTGTCAAGACATTAAACATGGCGTATTAACGTTACCGGTTACGAAAAAGCCCTTAAGTTTTTCCTAATTTTCTCGAAAACGGATTAACCAAATATAAATGCAATTGTAACATAAGAAGCAACCTTTTTTCCTTAAGAAGTTTTACATTTGACATTTTACTGTAAAATAATTAGGGAAGCTAATATTTACAATAGTTTATTTTAACATGGGAATTCCCTATGTCCAGAAATTCAAGAGACACAGTGTATAAACATATACGTGCGTAAGCGTGCGTATCGTGAGTGTGTCTATGTCTGTCTATGCTTGTGTCTGTGTCTGTGACGGAGTACGTGTCCGTGTCCGCATATTTGTCCGCGGCCGTCTCCGTGTCCATGTCTGTGACCATGGCCGTGTCTACGTCCGAGTCCGTGTCCGTGTCCGTGTACGTGTTCGTGTCCGTGTCCTTGTCCGTGTCCGTGTCCGTGTCCGTGTCCGTGTCCGTGTCCGTGTCCGTGTCCGTGTCCGTGTCCGTGTCCGTGTCCGTGTCCGTGTCCGTGTCCGTGTCCGTGTCCGTGTCCGTGTCCGTGTCCGTGTCCGTGTCCGTGTCCGTGTCCGTGTCCGTGTCCGTGTGCGTGTCGTCCGTGTCCGTGTCCGTGTCTGTGTCCGTGTCCGTGTCCGTGTCCGTGTCCGTGTCATTGTCCGTGCCCGTGTCCGTGTCCGTGCCTGCGTATGTGTCTGTCTTTGCCTGTGTGTGTGTGTGTGTGTGTGTGTGTGTGTGTGTGTGTGTGTGTCTGCGTGTTTGTGTGTGTGTGTGTGTGTGTTGTGTGTGTGTGTGTGTGTGTGGGTGTTTGTGGGTTTGTGTCTGGGTGTGTTTGTGTGGGTGTGTGTGTGTTTGTGTGTCGTGCGTGCGTACGTCCGTGCGTGCGTACGTTCGTGCGTGCGTGGTCGTATATTTGTATGTGTGTGTGTGTGTGTGTGTGTGTGTGTGTGTGTGTGTGTGTGTGTGTGTGTGTGTGTGTGTGTGTGATGTGTGTGTGTGTGTGTGTGTGTGTGTGTGTGTGTGTGTGTGTGTGTGTGTGTGTGTGTGTGTGTGTGTGTGTGTGTGTGTGTGTGTGTGTGTGTGTGTGTGTGTGTGCGGTGTTGGTCTTTTATATCACTTAAAATTGCAATGTTTACTCCCAGTTTTTCTAATAAAACGATACTCTGTCCGAATATTGCCCTATTTACATCAACTGTTGGGTTCTATTTACATTTCTGACCTACTGTCATTTCATTTATATGTGTTGTCGTCGCATGATTATGCAAGTCCTTGTTTACGGCGTCTTTGGTGTTATAGCAAAGTGTTTGTTTGTACGAGGCAGGCTGTTTGAAACTGATCTATAACAATGTCTCAATTTTTCTCTGTTAATCTCTTTTTATGGCTTTATTGTGCCTGTAGTAAATCTTTGTCTGAAATTGTTAGTGTTAATGTTTTCTGTCTGATTACATATTGTTTATCAGATTCGTTTATTCTTTGCAAACATACGGTCGTATGCAAAGCTAATTCGCCTGGCACTTGCATAGGTGGGAATTTTGTTCTAAGTTGGTATTGAACGGTTTCTATGCCCATTCGTTTAAATCTACTCTTCTATCTTTAATTTAAACGTTACTTCACTGGTGTTTTTCATTGTAATTTTTACCGTGAAGGTAATTATCCCTAGTGCTATGAGTGGTTGGTAATGTCTCTGTTGAGATGGCTGTTGTTATTTGGAAGGTGCCTATGTTGTGGTCTGATTATTTGTATTCAACACTTTTATTTATATATCAGAATTTAATTTGCCCAAATACTCAAACATTTCGTAAAGGAGAACTAGATTCTCCTTTTAAATTAATTTCTAAACCGTTTGCTTTCTATTCTTCCAACAGGGATAGAAGATAACTAAATTTTTTGTAACCAAAAGATCAGATAAATTAAATAACTGTGATTTTTCTCTACAATTGCTCCTATGTACCTTTTTTGCCAGTATCACTTCCACTATTTGTACCGCTTGGGTTATTATAACGGTGTGTCTGAAACGTATAAAAACGAAATGGTTCTCACCTTAAATCTTCGTTAAGCGGATAATCCCGAAACATGCGTTTCCCTAAGTGATTAAGTGGTTTAGTACATGTCAGTTTCAAGATTAAGTGTAGAAATCTTTTTCTCTTTCTCTTTATATGGGATAATAGTGATCTTATATAAATCAGTATATGTTGTTTAACTCGCATGTACTCGCATGAACTCCCCTTCTAATTGATAGTTCATGCATTAAATATGTAAATAAGCAATGTTAATTTTCCGAATGCTTAACTATTTTTGTATAGCTTTACTAAATTAAACGTTAAACTTGATGCTATTTGCATAAATTCAGTTTCGAAATTCACCTTCAGCATTTGTTGTATGTCATTTACTTAATTACGAAATGGTAATTCTTGAAGTTCTACAAAACAAACATTTTTATTGTTTGTACCCGTCATTGCTCATTACGTAATTGTATTTAATCCAATATATTTTTAATGCGTTTTTCATTTTTTTTGGCCTTGCACTAGAAACCTGTTCTCTGTAATATAGTTCTGATGCTTTGAGACCTGGTTTTATTGTGTAGTTGTAGTTTTTTTCCTTAACGAAAAAAACATATATACTTTTTATATTTCCTGTTCTCAACTAGATGCTTTGTCAATATACATATAAGGATAAAGTTAATACATATTTTAATGAAACCTTCTTAAGGTATGCTATATCAAAACAATATGCTTACATAACTAAAAATCTAATTAGTATTCTATATAAAAAATTTGGAGGGTACGATAATCAAGTTCGTTTTAATTTATGCGTACTATGAGATGCAGTTTAACAAATTATAATATTAGTATAATTTGATAAAATGAATTAATGTGAACTCCAAATTAACAAATAATATATTTGCGCAAGGGCTGGCACGATTTGCGTTTGTAACTTAGTTCTCCCCGAAATTTAAAATAATTTTCATAATGTTATTTTTATTACTTCCTTATACTGACCGTCATCAAATTTCGACATTTATCTCTTCAATCCATGTGTCAAATTTAGATGCAGCTATAGCACCGATCTTTAGGTGTTGTCACCGAAACGAAAGTGACATTTACCCCATCACTGGGGTCTAAACATTTAGTCCATAAACATTTATATCAAATATGAATGACATCGCTTTCCAAGTTTTTGAGAAATTGCACCCGAAATATTCATTACAAACACACATACATACACACACCCAAGCACGCACGCTCGCATGCATGCACGCACATACACACACACACACAGGCATTTTTGACATTTTTTACCTCACAGCGCCTCAAACGGATATTTCAGATCCTACTTTAGGTTTGAATTTTTTGACCGGTTACAATAACTTGTTCTTTGGATGGGAAAATTAATATTCAATGTTTCTGGTACACAGCCATAAGCACCTAAAATTAGAATGCTTAACGGATAATGAAGGTTTACTTCTTATTCTCTCCAAAAAACGTTGCTTGCCTAAAATTTAATTATTATTGAAAATGGCCCCTACACGTTTTGTTGTAATTTTGAGGTCTAAATATGTTCAGAAAGGTATTTTTAGAGCACTATTTAAATATTTGTTTAGGGCTTAGTCATCCCTACGAGAAATTCTTTAACAAACACGTTTAAAATGAAACTAAAAAAAAAAATATTGAACACTGCAAATGTAAACTTATAATCATTATGATACTTATCTTTTGGGTATCAAATCTGTTTTTTATTAATTTTTTACAAATTTAAAAGTTTCGATAACAATTACAGCTATTTCGCTCAGTAACTGACAGTAATTTTTGAAAATTAAAGAACCAATTCAAATATCATATGTGAAGTATGAAAACATAAATATAAACCTGCCTCAATAATTAAGAAGCGTATATGAAAAAGTCAACTACGGAATCTAATTTTATCTTAACAAAGGTTAGTTCAAACTTTACTAGATCAGATATCGTTAAACTTCATTGAAATGACAAACAGAACACTCTAACGAACTAAGACTAACAATGAAAAACGTCAATACCAAACAAAAAATTTAACAAAATTTAATCAAATCATTATATAAGTACAAAGCAGTGAAAAATTTTAGATTTAAAGCAATAAAACCATTTTGTCTTTTTTTAATTACAAGATGCTAAAACTTTTCATTTTCAGATCTTTTGTTGTTTTAAGTTATTTTGAATAGCTTCTGGCTGTAGACAAACAAAAATTTCCATATTGTAAAATTGAATGTTATGGTTTAAACGCATGGTTGATAGTAATGTGTGTTTGAACGCATTGTATATATACGTTTTTTTTCTTTTAGTTTCTTTTTCTATTTACTCAGTTCTCGTTTTCACGCTAACGAAATTTGTTGTTTTTATGTGTTAAATTAAATTGATATATGGTTTGCTTTATATTATGTTTCGAATTAGAATTTGTCGTATTTAGTTTAAACTGAATTTCTTTGTTAGTATTAATTTAGATTAGGATTGAAATTATATAAATTTTCGGAAGGTTTAAAATTAAAAACGCGTTTGTGACTCAGATAAAATTCCAAGTTGGTTTTCATATTAAGTTTCAGCTTCAAGATTCTTTTGCAGTACAGTTTACCGATTCACTTTCAATTAAAAATCATTATAGGAGCAGGCAAGATTTGACTGGATTACAATATGAACTCATTAAAGTTGTGCATATGTACTGTAGAGTAGATAAGCGTTGCTTACTTGGAAAAGCAACCCTTGCAGTTTTTTCTGTGAAGACCAAAATATGACTGATTGTCGTTTTTAAAATCGAATATGGCGTAACTGAAGAATTTTTGAATGTATGTGCTCAGTCTTGGTCTTGATCTGATGAAGGAAGGTGTGGTATGCGGGTGGGCATCGCTCTTACCGTGATCTGTGAGTGCGTTCAGCCTGTGTGCGGTTTTTGTTGGTGATTCACCAGGCCGGAGAACTTTATGTGGTGTATCGTAGTCAACTAGACCTACCTTTTCCTGAATTACGGAGTTTTTTTTATCACTTTTGCGGATTTGACGGATTGTTTTTGGTGGAGTGTTGTGTGCCTGAACCCTGTCTTTTTATACGCTTCCGTAAACAGCCTTTGATAGTCTCACTGTAAATATTTGTAAAGAGACATTTCTCGTTTTGATATTTAAAAAACTTGTAAATAGAGCTACCTAATTAATGGAACATTAAACAGGTTGTGTGTAAATGTCTCATTCTTAAACGCTATTTGTTTTGTACACTATATAACATCCTGACCAAATAACTTATGCGTATCGCTATCGAAAGTTAAAACTGGGATATTGCCGCATGGGTTTGCCCTGCCGATCGAGAACGTGCAACAGGTGTCCTTAATCCGATCCCGTCCGTTTCGCTTCTTCTGGTGAAGACGTACTCAATAATTCTGTGTAGAAAGTAACCCAATATTGTACGTTATTGTGATTATCTTATCATAACTTTGTTTGTAAATTTGGTGATATTTGTTGATGAACCAATAAACGCAGTCGTTTTGTTTTGGTGTTATTTTGCCATAATTGGCGCTCTCACGTTAATCTCACTCAAAAGTTGACGAGCTACTTTTACTTGTGCTGTCTGTGGTATTTTGTTTTCTTTATTATTTAATTAAATGTACTGCAAATTTATGTATATGAAAATTTTGCTTGGTAAAATTGATTTTGAGTGACCACCAACGAATTTCAAGGTTATGTTATCTATACGTCGTGTAACTACAGGTAAATAAATAACTGTAGCCGGCTCCTTGATTAATTTATAACCTGGTGCAACCCGTTTACGTGAACTTTTGAGACATGACTACAATTACACAAATAGTATTTCAAGCTATTTATGAAAATCTAGTCATAAATGTCTACATATAAATGTATTATAACTTTGCTCCTTATCATAATTATATCTAATTTTAAAACCTCCTAAATATCTAATTATTCCAAGTAGTGGCGCTAAATCTCCGAAGATGTCCTAATAGATCACATCATGACCGCGTTTCTTGAAACCAACACAATGAGTACCTCTTTCCCTAAAATCACACTCATTAAGATGTGGTTTATGGGGTAAAATATCGCGCATATACACTCCTCTAAAGAATGGCACATCTTAAGCCGATAGGAGGTATTAGGTATAATGCATTCAACGATAAGGCGGATGTACTCACGCCTGAAGAGGTCGCTAAGAATTCTATAATGATCTATGACGACATCATGTATCTCAATCGAAGATATAATTCGCGATTACTCCAGTAGAGCACGACGCTCAGGTGTGGACTCTTTCTATCTCTGTCAAACAAATTCGAAAATTTCTAAGCAATTGATTCGCGATAATGTGAATACGGTTGTGTTATTTAACTAGAATTGTATAAGTTTCAAGCATGTATACGATGAACATGTTGGTAGGGATATGACTTTCGACCAATTTAAATCAATGTGCTCGCAATGTTGGCAGACTGAATACGATTTTGTATGCATTGTAAAAGACTTCGTTTACGGTAGATACCGAAGCGGAGTTGATTGCTATATCACCTGCTTACAATACTTATTCAGACGCAGTCGCTCGCAATGGGTGTTCGAGAGAAGGTGGTTAAGCGAAGTTAACGCAGCTGGAACTATTGAAGAGGGGGGAACTTGAAACATATTGTTCAGCGGTAACTGTATACAAACTTATAGTGGATCCTTTGAAACAAATCCTACGCGGAAATTAAAGTAGAACCGGTGAAATCGGAATTCAAACAAGTACTTGCGCAACCTCAACACCTGCTATATTCAAGTTCAAACCTCCCATTGCACCTTCATTCGTTGAAACCGGCGTAGAATCAAGACCTGCTACGCTTAGACCTCCTCGGTGATTCGTTAAAGCGGACGTTATTGCTGAAACAGATCCTGCTGAAGAGGAGGAAGAGCAGGTAGATCCAACTAATTTAACGCAATTACTCGATCACGCAGGCGTAGCCGATTAATTTTTAGAGCAATATGATCCTTTACCGATAAAACGATAATACATACGGACTTCGTTATGATGCAGACTGAGGTAAATGGGCTATATGAGATTCTTCGGTGGATGTAGAAGGACTTAATCTAATTAGAAAAGAGGTATGTGAAGGCACTCCCGGACTATATGAGCTGCTTATATTGAAAGAGTTCAAGAAGTTTACGTTGAGGGATGAGACAACCTACGTCGATATTCTAGCTAAAACTAACGCATATAAGAACAATCACGACCCTCACGGAACGTTTATGGGCACCATGTTGTTTAAATACCGGAAAATTATTAAGCCGCAAATCAGCACGAAACGTTTCGGTTGCAGCATCATAAAGTAGTTAACGAATAGAGTAAAGGAATATGTATACTGGAATACTCCTCGTGAACTTCTTGAACGGCTCAGGCTGTTGCATGCATCGAAAGCAGCAGGTCATACTGGACATGATAACGAAATCACTAGCATCCAAGAGAGCTGCGACAAGAAAGTATAATTGCTAAATAATATCCATCGATAAGTTTAGCAGATATTCGTTATCGCATTTAAAACATGCAACTACAAATATCAAATTAACCTGGGATGATAATTACGATATGCCAGAAGATGATGTTGCAACTAGGAGATACGTAGATGAGGCAAATTTAAGATTAACCGAAGATAGTAATTACGATGCGCAATGTGGAAGAGTCGATACAGTCCTAGGTGCGAATGTAGTCACCAAAAACTATGTTGATCAGTGTAAGGAAGTTCTAGAGCTTAAAATGTGTGATATCGATATATGGATTACAGTTGAGCGCGATCGTAAACTTGAAGAAAAAATTAATCGTATATATGGTGATGCAAACATACTCAGCAGGGATATTTGTAACATTGAGAATAAGTTACACTAGTAGTAATGTCTTTAAAGTTGACGGTTGTCGAAGAAATCCATTAGCCTACGCGGAAGAATTTCGTGAGGAACCTAACCATCGTCTAGCATCGGGATGTTCTCTGGCAGACGGATTTAGCCGAACTTATTCCGCATGCTAGAAAGAACCGCAATCATAAGTACATTCTAACAGTTATGCTATTGTACATACACGCCCTCTAAAGTCGAAGAATGCCGACAAAGTTTGTCGAGCCATGACCTCTATTTTGAAGGAGGTTAGAGCTCCGGATAACTTGCATTCGGATCAATGACGTGAATTCTATAACACACATTTTGAAGTGTTGATGAAGAGTTATGCAATACATCATTACTCAACGTATAGTATAAATAAGATAGCCATTGTTGAAAGGGTTATAAGAACGTTGAAAAATGCGTTATACGTATAGACGATTTAGCTTTAGAGGTTACATTGTGGATTGATGTGTTGCAGGAAGTTACATCTAAATATAATAATAAAGTATATTCCACGTATACAATGAAGCCTGAAGATGTACCATCATCAACATACTTACCGATGTTTCATAATATTAGGGTAATAGAGATAGCAAAATTTAAAATTGGTGATTACGTCCGGATTTCAATATTTGCAAATCCGGTATATATTCGATGTCTTGGTATGGATAAATCACATTATTCATGGATTAATAAAACAGATTTTGTATTATATATATATATATATATATATATATATATATATATATATATATATTCATTCAATAAATGATGTAATAGTAAATTTCTAAATCTAAAATATAATAACAATAGTAATAATAACTCATTTCATAACCTAAATCCATAGTAGCGGGGATATTGCAATGTCCTCAAGGAAGTGTATCGATACCATTAGGTAGCAAATACCTCTTGTCATCGCTATTGTAAAGAGCGACTATACGCTGTTCTATACTATAAACGTGGTGGCTTTGCGATATGATACTGCTTTGAGAGACGCTTGTAGTATTTCCGGTTCTTAGGCATTTTAAATAATCATTATTAATCATTAAAACTCTTACAACGTAATCCCTAACGCCTTTTAACTTCCTTACCTGATAATACTTAAGTCTAAAGCTGTACATTCTAGATGCCAACCCCCAATTATTAATTACTTTACCACTCATTTCATTTTTCATCAAGCCAGTTACTTTGCTATTGTATCTTAGAATGTTATAGGGGTTGTCTGAACGATAATCAGAAGTGTCGAAATGCGAAACGTTGTTGCGTATAAGATCGTATGCATCCTCATATTTCATCTCGTACACCAGGATATCGGTATCCATATATAATAATTTGATGCAATCATCATTAAACTGACGTTGCATGAAATTATAGTGGAAATCGTACATTAATGTTTTAGAAATGTCTAAAACAGCCATTCCTACGTATAGTGGCTTATTAAAGTAGATTTCACCTTGGATAGCTCGATAGCAATCAATTCCTCATCACATATCTCTCTGATATGGAAATTAGGCTGGGATATGTAATAATTGGTTCCATACCTACCACTTCACCTGATGACGAGTTTGACAATGCTGTGACTTCTAACATTCTCCACGGTTTTGCCGAAATTTGCGTTATTTAAGAGTCTGTACAAGTTTTTCTCGAAAGAGTTAATGGATTCTGCTCGCAACCTTATATTCAAGTTTACAAATGGCTTGACCCAAAGTGATTGGTTGAAACTAATCGGCCTGCTTGAAGGCATTGTTTCGAATTGCGGTAATTAATGACATAGTTAGTCTTAGAATGCAGTGTTGTGATCAGTTTCCTATTTTTACCACCAGGTGAGTACCGTGTTCAACGTAGGATGGAATACATTTATGAGCGATCATGCAAATTGTCCGGATATAGTAGATCCACTTCTAGGATTAATCCTTTACAAGCACCATCCGGTAAATTCAAAATTAATTCGGACGTTAATAAATTTAATTGCCCCTCGCTAAGCCACTAGAAATCATCCCGCGGCAAAAATTGACTTCGACTCCATCCATATAAATTAACCATATCCGTGTAAAGGAAATAAGAGGATGGTTTGTTGGGATCGTATTCACCCATGTACATATTATTAGCCTTGATATATTTAGTGCAGCATTGTGTTATTCCTCCTCTTATACCCTTTTCCACGAACAATAACATATCAACATCGGTGAGAAGCTCCAGTCTAACTTTAGTGTAATTTAATATACACTGCCAGGTATATCCGGGAGCGGTGTAAAAGAATTCCGGATCTAACGCGTGCGTTGTTAGGTTAAGAATGTTACTTATTAACCTGTTGAGGTTGGCACTCACATTAGTATCATTTTGGTAATATAGCACGTCAAAAAGTTGAATGCTTCCAAAAATATAGTTTGGCAACATTTAAATTTTTTATTAACAATTGGTAAAGTCAGACACTGACGTTAGGAATGTTACTTATTAACATATTTAAGTTGGCACTTACATTAATATCAGTTTGGTAACATTGCACGTCAAAAAGTTGAATGCTTCTAGAAATATAGTTTGGCAACATTTAAATTTTTCACTGACAATAGGTAACGTCAGACACTGAGGTAAGCAATGTTACTTAATAACATGTTTAAATTGGCACCTACATTAATATCATTTTGGTAACGTTGCACGTCAAAAAGTCGAATGTTTCCAAAAATGCGATGCGTATTGCTTCCTGATGATTCGGCATTATATCCCGTGTAACATCATTCAGATAGAGTTTACTGTTATCCTCATTTTATGGATGTTTTGAATTATGAGTCAATTCTCTTCCCCATTTTAGTTCTTTCTGCTAATTGTCAAGCTGCCAGTGATATTAGCGCAAGAAATAATACTGTTTATCTTTCACGTGGATTAAAAATATGTCGGCTCCGTTTTCTAAACAACTATCGAATTAGAAGCACAAGAAATTCATTTGTTATCGATGTTTGAACCATTTTTCTTCAGATCACGTTCTACAAAAATACATCACTCACTGTCATCAACTTAATCGTTGCTCTTTCAAGCTATCTACTGAAGCAAAAAAGTTTCTGCAGTTCAAAAATTTCACATTCCAGGAAAAGTGTCGTTTGTAATTTATGCAGATTTAGAAAGTATTTTGGAAAAGTGCACAAATTTAACGGACATCGATAATAATACTATATTTCACTCCAAACATATACCCTTTAGCATTACTTACTACTTGAAGTGTTCACACAATGATTCTTCATTACGGTTTAGACTTTACAGAGGAAACGATTGCATTCAATGGTTTGTTAAAGAGCTTCAAAATATTGCACATTGGGCTACGAAAATAATCAATAAAATCACTCCTGTGGATACTTTAACTCCCAATCAGGTTTAGCACATTGAAAGCACCATGATTTGCCACATCTGCGGAGAACCATTTACGTATTATGATATAATAGTTAGGGATCATAACCATTTTACTGGTGCATTTCGGGGAGCAATTCTGATGTAAGAATTGTAACGTAAACTATAAAGACTCCCACATTCTACCGGTTGTGTTCCATAATATATCAGGTTGTGATCCACATTTCATAATTAGGCAACTGTTCCCGGTTCGATTTCACTGCCACCTCTAAGCAAAGAAAGATATATCTCTTTTACGAAAGTAATAGAAGGCAGTAAAATTAAGTTTAGATTTATTGACTCTTTGAGATTTATGAGCAGTAGTATCAAAAAGTTGTCAAATCATTTGGAAAACAGAAAAAAATTATTACGAAAGCTAATTGTAACAACGATGAACAGTTTTTTCTACGAGTTCGCAAATGCGTGTTTCCGTATGAATATAGTTATGCTTGGGATAAATTAAGCGAGATCAGACCACCTCCCAAGGAAGCGTTTTCCAGTCATCTTAATAATGAAGGAATCAATGATGCCAGTTTTGCACATGCGGTTAATGTTTGGAACAAATTTAATATTAAATCTTTAGGAGAATACTCCAACTTGTGTTTAAAAACGGATGTGCTACTTTTAGCTAACATTTTCGAAAATTTTCGACCTGTTTAAGTACTTACAAACTTGATCCTCTGCACTATTGTACAACCCCTGGTTCAGCATTCGATGCTATGCTTACGCAAGTAAAGTTAGAACTATTTAGAGACATTGATATGGTAATGTTTATTGAAAGAGGAATTAGAGGTAGTGTGGCTCAATGTTCTAACCGGTGTGCTAAAGCTAACAATAAGTAAATTGAAGAAAACCTTCATCCCTCTTCCGAAAGTGTGTATTTAGTGTACTAAGACGTAAATAACTTAGATGGAGCCGCCATGTCAGAATTTTTACCATTTGGCAATTTTTCTTTTGTGGGTGAAGCTAATTCTGAAGTTTTGGATATAATGAACCATCCTGATGATTCAGAAATTGGTTATATAATCGAGTGTGATCTATACTATCTCATAGAACTACACGAGAGTCACAGTGATCTACCAATGAAACCCCAACATATGGTACCATCCGTATCTAATTCCAAAATGAAACAATTATTGCTTACATTGTATCCTAAACATAATTATGTAATTCATTACAGAAATTTGAAAGTATATTTAAAATATGGATTAAAGTTGGTAAAAGTACACCGTATATTACGTTTTAAACAGTCCCCGTGGTTAAAAAAATGTATCGATTTAAATTCCACTATGCGCCAGCTATCGCGAAATGAGTTTGATAAACATTTTTATAAATTAATGATTAATAGCGTTTTTGGGAAGCTGATATAAAATGTAAGTAAACATAAAGATATACGTTTAGTAACGAAATGGGAGGATCGCTATGGTGGCCGTGCTTACATAGCAAAACCAAATTTTCATAGTTGTACAATATTTGATAATGATATGTTCATCATTCAAATGAATAAGCTAGAAGTATATTTCAATAAAGCTATATATGCTGGATTCAGTGTTTTAGACGTTTTAAAATCTTTTTATACAATTTTCATTACGCTTACACACTACCCAAGTTTCATAATAATGCTAAGTTTTTGTACATGAGTACAGATAGCCTCATATACGCCTTTTCAGTTCCCGATACCTACGAATGCATTAAAAAGGACATTCGATACATCTGATTATAGCCCCATTAATATCATTGGAATTCCATTAGTAAATAAAAAAGTCCTTGGCTTAATGGAAGATTAAAATCATGGCGCAATTATATTGGAATTTGTAGGACTTCGTGCAAAAATATATGCTTGCATGGTTGATAAAAAAGTTGTAAAAAAATCGAAGAGCTCTACCCGCGCAAGCGTCAACAGATCACGATAAATGATTATAAACGTGTTTTGTTTGATAGTAACGTAATAAGGGGTTATCAGCATCTGATAAGATCAAAGAAACATAAGGTGTTTACAATCAAACAGAATAGAGTAATACTTAATCCTTATGATGATAAACGATTAGTAAATTTCACTGATACTAGACCTTGGGGATTTAAGTTTACATAGCATTTTATTCGTTTTCTGTTTCAGAAAACAATTTTATCATTATGAACAGTCTTGAAAACAAATTGCGGGAAGAACTATGGTACAGTAGTAATCAAATCTACAGAAAATACCTGAAGCGTTCTTTTATGGGGAAGTCCTCCCCCGAAGGCCATTTATTTGTACTGAATATATTACAATATATTGTTATTCCTGATGAGTGTTTTTACTGGTGTGCTATAAACTCAAAGTGTGCAAATGAAGTTATTATTAAGACATTATTTGATAAAAAAATTAAATTAGACAATACCATTAAAAGTTTTATGAAAGTTTGTACCGATAAAGGCTACAATTCATTAACTTTTGATGAAGTAGATAGGATCTTAGACGATATAAATGTACTTGGTTACATACCGCTTAAAATGTATGTATACAATTTATTATGGGTTGATGATTAAACAAATGTTAAATCTACCTTAGAAAATATTGCTTACAAAGACACTTTATTTATTATAACTGAATGTAGTGAGAAAGCGGCATATTATGCTAACTACAAGTGTCTCGATATTTTGATTGAAATATTATTAGAACAAAATATCAACTATAAGTTTCAACCGTGGGAAAGCGATGAGCACCACAAAATTTATTACTGGATACAACACATCAATAAAGGTGAAACAAATTCAAATTCCTGCTTGGGATGGAGGTGTGGGCCAAAATCGGCGATATATCCATTCAGTAATTTAAGTGATTATAGAAGTGCTTTAGGTTCATTTTATAAGATATTGAAATTTTAAAAACAAATGTAATATTTATATTTAGAAAATAAAATACTATTGTTTGTTTGTGCGTTTTATTTCATCTAAGAGCTACATCCTTTTATACAAACTGTATAACAATTTATTTCACAGATTACAAGTAAAATGTTATAAAACAATATCATCCTTATTGATCCATGATCTTTCATCCAATCCCCATCACTTTATGAATAGCTTATTATCATTTGAGCGAAGCACTTTTTCTACTAGGTACACATCAGCATACTTTGTTTTCTGTAATTCATGTTCATCAAACCCTCCCAGTACAGGTTTTCCCTTCATGTCTTCCAGCATGTACGTAGTGGGGTTAGTAATGCGAACTTACACAATCTTAAATAGTTCACTAAACCAATTGGGTGTGTACAGCTCTACCAAGCAAAAAAAAGCCCCGGAAAATATGTGAACTAAATTAAAAAATTTATAGCGGTAAAACGTTCGCCCAATTACGATTAAGAATTCTCCGACCGTACATTCCCAAACGCAAACAATTGACATTTGTCATATTTCGTGTTTCTTGAGTATTTATTGTCGATTAGTCTTTATAAAAAGTCTTTTTCAACGCTCTTTTTACTGATTTGTGAGAGAAACGGTATGTATTGTACATGTATCTTTTAATATAAAGCTTTAAATACTAAAACGATTATAGAGTTCATAAGCTTAAAACAGTAAGCATGTTTTTTAAATATCGATTTACATCGATTTTCAATATTTAGAGTAGTGTAGATTTTGAAATACATAGCTGCACTTAAATTAAATGAGCATGACAAATTTTAAAATATCAAATCATGTTGATTTTCAATATTTCGAATTTTCCAGGTTTTATTCGTAATGGCTAGTAAGTCGAAGAAAGTGTTCATTCCGAAGCCCGGAACATCATTAAAGTAGTTGTGGAATTTTCGATAAACAAAAAGCTAATGGTGTTGGACATTCCCTTTGGACAAGGCTACTGAGCTAGCTGCTGCGGCAACAGGAAAATCGATTAGTTTTATAAAAAAAATTAGGTAGGTACGTAGTTTGTAAACCTTAAACGTAATTTCTAAATGACGTATTTCTTTGTATTAGAAATGAAGCTGCAACAGCTGAAAATTCAAGTAATGGAGTATCGACAACATACACCATGCGAAAAGCTGAACTGTTTGAGTTAGTAAAGCAATTTAAGCATAATAAAACTTACTATGTTGATGAATTACTTAAAAAGCATGGACACAGTGTACTTCGTTTGCCTCCTTATCATTGTGAACTCAATCCGATTGAATTTATGTGGAGCTTAGTAAAACATAAGGTGGCAATAAATAACGTTTCTCAAAGTGGAAGTAATATTGAGAACTTAGTGCGAACTGCTTTTGCAGAAATAAATGCATCTGACTGGGACAAACAATGCAGGCATGTTAATCACATAGCCGAAGAAATGTGGTAACGTGATGAACTACTTGACGAAACAATTGAAACTTTATCTTTTATGGTAAACACTGGATCGTCAGATGAAAGCAGTGAGGAAGAAGTTGATGAATTTGATAGCCCATAGAAAACCATTTTTAATTTTGTAGTTACAAGTTATAAATCAATAATAATAAACGATATGTGCTTATTTTTTAATAAAATCTTAGACATTACTTTAAATTTTAATTATGCATATGTGTTTGGTTTCTATTGTGAATAACATTACACTTTATTTATGTGAATGTTTTAAATGCTATTATATTATTTACACTTATGATGAAACTGTAGAAAGGTTGTCATTTCAAGTAAATACAAGTTAAACAGATAAAGAGAAAGAAAGTTCTGTAGAAGAATCATTGTAATTTATTAGTCACTTTATATTCAAATGTGATCAGAATGATGTTTTTTCAAGTATTTTACAAATGTTTACAAAACTAAAAATTGTGTAAATTATTTGTAGAAAATGTTATAACTTCAAAACCATCTTAATTGTACTTAAACAATAAATACTTAAATGTTTTTGGTAATTAAATTCAATAACATTTGATGTACCTAACATAAAATAAATAAATTTGTTCACAGAATTTTGAATAAGCAATCCATACATTTGATTTAAATTTGCCACCTTAATAATTTTTGCATGGAATGTACCTGTTGAAAAACAGCTCCCTCAGGTACGCCCTCTCAGGGTTTTTGTTTGCTTGGTTGAACTGTATCCTTTGGCGAAAATGTTTTTAAATGCACAGATTCGTACTATGTCAACCACAGAATATCGATTCCTATCGAATATTTTTATGTGAGTGTAAGCCTCTAGCTTTGTATGATTACCGACATCTTTGGACTTTATTCCGGTAGTTCTATGCTAACGATTATTATAATCCGTGGTTATGGTATCAATTGTATCAATCCATTTCTATTTACCTTGTAGGCTGAATGACTTATATAGAGCACCCTTAATGCTTCTGATAACACGTTCCGCAATTGCAGCCTTCCTTGTGCTATAAGTGGAGTAATGATTGACTCCATAACGCCACATTAGTTTAGTAAAATGCTCATTGTAGAATCCTTTTCCTGCATCTGTCTGCAAATTGATAGGTTTCCGTCCTTTTTTGAAGATTATTTGCATGGCCTAACTTCTTGACCTGTTTTCGTTTTTAATCCTTTAGTCCATAAGTATTTCGAAAAACAGTCGATAACCACTAATATATACTTATAGCCCTTATTTTGCTTGGTATATGTGTTAAATTCAACCAAATCTGCTTGCAAAAGGTCATCAAAATCTCTAATTATTGTGCACCTTCGTTTAAAATTTTTTCGTGCAGGTTTGTGCATTTCGTTGACGAGTTGTAATTTGGACATGGTACTAATTTATCAAAAATTTGTTTAAGATGGTATAGTTTTTGTTCCAACGCTAGATAAGCGTTAGAGTTTCCTTTAAAAGCTTTCTCAACTGCTTGTAGACAAAAATCAAGATATCCTTTACTTATAGCATCGCCATCTTCTTCAGGGTTTTCCAACTGCGTCAAACGGTTTCCATCCAAATTGAACCTTGTTGATAAATAGTATTGATTCGTGATGACATCTTGAGGATCTATTGGATTGGCAACATTGCTGAGTCTCTTATTATTTATCTCAATTTGATTATCATCAATCGCTTTAATCTGAGGGGTTAATTTCTCAAATTGATGCTGGACATTCGAACGTCGAAATTTGTCAAGGGGCATTTTAGTTGTGATATGTCGACATCAAAACAATTGCATTTATACTGTTTAAAAATCGATTGTTTGGTTTTTCAATGTATCCATCTTCATATAGTTCTTCTACAGACAGCTATGTTTCCCGCTAATTTTTCTACCCACAATACCTCTAGATCACGAAAGAGTTGTATGTATATGATTCCGATTTTTATATTCAATGGGTCTGTTTGTTAATTCCTTAAAAAACATAGCTCCACCGCCCTTGGTTCTGGGTGATGATGAGAGTAAGGGTTTAATAATTTGTGTATACTTTTTGCTGCGGCTTCCTCGAATTTGGCCACTTACATCATAATCTCGTCTTGCAACATTAGTAGCTTCTAAAATACTTCTGTAATCTTTTAAATTCACTAGATTTAAATTGGGTTCATTTATATCAAGCAGATCATATAAACCTGGAGTCCCTTTATGCGTGACACCTTTTATAATCATATCGTTTCCTTTAATTGTAACGAGAGCATTATCAATTGTCCATTTGTAAGTTTTGGTATCGTAGTGGACTCCATAAGTATGATCAATAGCACCTTCAGAATCCCTCATAATGCGTTCAACGTATATACGAGGTAGTTCATGATACTGCTCGAGAAATTCTTCTGAGATGGGTTCACTACGGGTAGTAGAATCATCTGTGACACTAAGAGGTTCTTCTTCATCCTCAGTATTAATCTCTCCTACAACAGATTTATCTAAGAAGACCTGGAGGAGGATTTGCTTGAATAAACGGAAGCTGAGCTAGTGGTTAGTAGCACCCTTTCTTGAATCACCTAATAGAGTGAAGCCTGGAGTCCGTTGAACTTGAGCTAGCGGTCTAGTGGGCGTAGTAGCGCGTATTCTTGGAAATATTAATAGGGTGGTTTTTTGGGTTTAACATCAATGGACTCGTTTTTAGGTGTTTTTTATCTAGTCGATTTTATTTACTATTTTAGTTAGAGGATCTATTAGGGGCTTATAAGTACTTTCAAATCTTCTTTCATTATCAACGCGAGCAGTTTTAATACTGTTATATTTCTGTTGTATTATTTTACGAGTCTGAATAACTTTTTTCTTTAATATAATCCCATTGTTATCCATTGTACCAAAACAGGTTTACTGAACAGGTACCGGTTTACCTTGAGCAGGTAGCTGTTTATACTAAACCGATAGATCAGTTAGTACTGAAACAGGTGCCGGTTTACCCTGAGCAGATAGCGGTTTAAACTAAACCTATAGCTGTTAATACCTAAACAGGTCAGTTACTACTACTAAAATAGGCACCGGTTTACCTTGAACAGGTAGCTGCTTACACTAAACCGATAGCTGTTAATACCTAAACAGACCACTTACTACTAGACTACTGAAAGCAGTTTAAGGCACTATATATTCATCATACCTTTTCCTATAGCGACCATTATTAATTTCAGCATCCTTGTTTATGACCATGAAACCAAACGGATCTACCCAGCACTTTGAACACATGTTCCGAAATAATTTCATGCTTAGGGTGGGACTTATGTGATCCTCATACACATCTTTAAGTTTAATTCATCTTGCTCGAATAATATAATTAGATTCGCATTATCACAAATTAGTTTCTTTAGAATTTTACTGCAAGTTTGACCCAAATACAATCAACATCGTTATGTCTACCCATAGAAAAATATGCCCTTATGTTATTTTGCGTTTCACAAACGATATCATCGAAGACAAAAACAGAGTTTGATTTTGAACAATTAGGCCCAATCACATCCTGCTTGTCACTGAAGGTAAAGTCACCTATATCCTTCATTGGAAGTAAGATTTCCTGTAAAAGTTTGTATTTGTTTTGATTCAATAAGTATACGTATACAGGTTTAAATTTCAAACCATTTTTCTCAATAAGCAGACTAATCATTGCGTTTGTTTTACCGCAATTGGATGGGCCGCATATAATACCACGTATACTATTAGGAAGTAAGTCACCATGTTTTGTAGTACTAGACCTTTCATCAGTCATGACTTTCAATTGGAAGTTTTTGTTGCTGAGCAACTACTTTCATCGTTAGTGGATGAAATAAAACTAAGCGAATAATTATAACATTTTTATTTATATACTAGAAATATACAGTGTATATTACAATAATTGTAATTTTTTCGCTTCTCCAGTGAGCGGGCTGTACTGTACAATAGCATCTTGAAGAATAAGACCATAGGCAACGATTCCATTATCGAAAGGTGTTAGAGATTCCATTTCCAATTTGATGTCCACTGTTGAGTTTTTTAGGGATTCATTTTGTTTAGAGCAGTCCATTACAAGTACTGGACATGATTTGAATTCAGAATAGTTGAATAATACGTCTTTATCATCTTCACCATAGTAATCACATCGGAATTAAGAATTGTAATAGGCAGGTATGTATTGGTTAGCACCAAAGTTCAAATGCATTGCTTCATATGGATAGTACTCAGAATCCAGATGTACTTTAAGGTTTCTGATGTTAATGTGATCAAAATTTCTTGCCCTTGCTGACTTTGTGTATCTTTTACCTTGTTGGAATGCAACAACTATCCAACGTGGTTTTTCCAATTGTGTCGACGTTTTTGTTGGCCGTATGTCTATGGTTGCTTATTTTAAAGCAGGTAATTCCCATTGACGAAATGGGACAGTAATAATAGAAATTTTATTGATTCTTTGAGACAGGTTAAGTTTCGCATCATCAGTAAGTGTTAAGTGTGGTACTTTCCATTGAATTTTATTTAAGGTTATTGCGGCATCAACTTCACCATAGTAACAGTTTGTATCGCTTCTAGATCGAATTAAAACCAACTCTTGGCGCATATTCACGATTACCTGACGATAACCCTCCATTATTCTAAATATGTGGTTCAATGGTATGCATACTGTAAAAGATTTTTCTACATTTTGCTCATCGAATTCTACTTGTAATGGTTCTTCATTCTTTGGTGACCATCCCAATTGGCTTAGTGCTTTGATTTTCCTTGTCGTAAAAAGAATATATCCCTTAAGCGTAGATGTTATACCTGGATTTCTGCAAACATCCACTCTTTGACCACTTAACTAACAACGAATTATTTCGAAAAGAAAGGTTAGGAAATTGTTGGTTAAGCTGCATGATTTTCTTTCATCTTCTTTGTAGAGCTCAAGTGTACAAAAAACTATCATAAGTAGCCGTAATTAGATCTTGACTTTGAATTAAGTTGCGTATTTCTTCGGAAGGTCCATATTTAGAAGATCCATACGAAAGATAAGTGTTAATATTTGATTTAATTATAGTACCATCAAAATGTACGTTTAACGATTCTGCCATTGTGGGTGAGAGCTTTTAAACCAATTGACGTTAAAAAGTTTTCCGCTGCAGATGTTAACCTCAATGAAGGATGATGCCTAATTAATGACTTACTGTAGGGATGATTACTTTTATATGAATTTTGGAAAGATGAAATAGGCCCTTGACTAATTCTCAGACCCATGTTATTTTAGTTCTAAGTATACTTTCACCAAAGTCTATTAATTCACCCTTTTGATTTGTCATATTAATTGTTATATTACTAATTATGTCAGTGATTACTTCTAAATGCTGAGTATTGCTTGGAGTTTCTCTTCATTTTTATTTTTACTACTACTGCTACTAGTACTGCTACTACTACTACTACTACTACTACTACTACTACTACTACTACTACTACTACTACTACTACTACTACTACTACTACTACTACTACTACTACTACTACTACTACTACCACCACCATCACTATTTTGACGGCACCAACAACACAATGTTAAATTATTATTCATATTATTACTGCAATTATGAGGGGTATACATATAACGGTGAACTTCTGAGTTTGGACCGTTCCAGAAATGATTTTATTGCTGCTTTACTTGCTCGAAATTTCACTATAACTAAACACTGTTTAAGAATGATTCTAGTTAAAGCATGCGTAAGTTACATTATGGTGGGGTACTACTGTTAAAAACAAAATGTCATGTTTGTTGTTTTCCTAGATGCACGCAAACTACTTACGAACAAATCTTTCGTGTTTAGTAGCGTTTTAAATTGTCCAATTTGCGTTTC